>JAOTAY010046739.1:0-20765 GCA_025629805.1 Erythroxylum baracoense
TACGATTTCTAAATCGTTTACTGTTTTATTCAAGTTTATACAATTATCGAGATCCGCTCGGAATCCGTAAAATTTTTGTTTTCCGCTGCGCCCGTGATTCGATCACGGTTAAATTCCAACAGTTAAAACTTATTCAAAGGAAGTGCTATTCAGTAGATCACATGACAATCTAGCGATTGTTCCCTCTTTTGTGAAACTTATCGCACGCTATACAGCAGTATAGCATCGAGACTTCCTTTATAGGGTACTTTTGTTGAATTTGTTCTTGTAAATCCAATGAAAGAAATGCCCTTGAAGCAGCAACGAAGCAGTTTTCGTAGCTGCCAGTTGTTTTTCCACCTTGATCTTGTTTCCATTTCCTATGATTCAGGCATTCCATTCCCTGCATGTCCATTTATCTAATTCAGATTTTGTGTTAGTAGATGAAATATTTCCGACAAGTCCATTCTCATAATCCTACGGTCAGCTGCTTGTTTAGAATTCTGATCTGGGTGCCTGAAAAAGTCACTCAAGATAGCTACGGCCATTGACTGACGATGGCTGTGGAAAAATGGTGTGGTGAAATGGGACCTTAAGCATTTATTTGGCGATGGAGGACTACAGGTTTAACGTGAATCACAGGTTTGATAATGAGAACGTGGTGGCAGGGTTGCCAACTCTCAGTTCTTCCAAATTTGATATGAATCACAGGACTCGTATCATGGACCCTTGAAAATGACACAAATAACTCGGGTAATAGACTGTAACAAAGACTTGTTAAATAGAAAGTGACCGTTAGAGAATTCCATGAAGGAAAATGGAGTTGATTTATTGTTGAGGGATAAGCAGGTTGGGAATGTAGAATTGAGAAATGGGAAAATTACATGCGAGTGTAGTTTCTCTCTGTGTAGAGAATTGGTCAATAAAACAAGCGAGCATGACAAAAATGTAAGCTGATTGCAGAGAGATAGAACATGGAAGTTGAATCAAGGTTCAGGCAGTTGTTGAAAGTCGTTTTTAAATTCAGACTCAGACAAGGGCTGTCGATATCACTCAAACCTAAAAGGATTTTTATGGCATTAAAGAGACCATCCAAATGAAGAATTTAAACCGATAAGTTGAATGGTTCGTTAACAATAACGACTGCTTGGACTTGGAAGAAAGCCAGAAAGCTATAAAATGGTAACCCAGCAGAGGCCCCGTTTGCTTTAGTTGATTGCAATAGCTTTAAATAAATTGTGTATGTAATATATCACAAGTTATGTACTTAGGAACTCTTTTTGATGAGTCAAAGTTCTAAAGTCGAGTTTGATTTAAATAACTTTTTAAAGACCAAATTCAAAACTTAAACAAGACCTCAAAACACTTGGGATTCAAATGCAAGAATTTAGCATATGGAGACTTCTAAGTATAAAAAAGGACGACCAGGTGAGGTGGAGTTCCAAAATTGTCTTACTTTTAAGGAGATAGTATTGGAAATATGTCTTGATGATGGTGGGAAATAGTTGCAGATACCCTGATCATGTCCAGTTGTTAAGTTAATTCTTGATTTGACATATGTCAAAATGTGTTTAAAATAAAACTTGAAAAGTCAAGGAATGTTAATGATGGCCCCTCATTGAAGATATGGTCTACAATTTAACACCTATTTTTAGAAAATATTGTTGCATTAGTTTATTTTATGTTTTGTTATCTTTGTTGTTGATTTGTTATGATCCATAAATTTGCAAATTTTTTATCATATTTTTCATAAGTTTAGGTCAGTTTGATTAATGAAATCTATGTCTTTTTTAATAAAGTACAAAAGTATTTTAAATAAATATAAGATTCATGTAGCATATATCTAGGAGACAAAGTGAACAGAAATTAAAGTGAAAAAGATTAACGAGTTTAAACTTTAGTATTCAGGATGCTCGAGAAAACATAATGAGGTAATTATCTTGGTTATCAAAGAACTCATACATTATATTGTAAGGGGTAAAGAGGACTAATGATAAGATTTTGTCCTTAAAGATTGAAATAAAAGGTGTTGTATTCAATATGATATGTGCTTATGTATATAAATATGGTTAGACGAACAACTTAAGCGTTAATACTAGGAAGAGCTCGATAAGGAGATTCAACAGATTCCTCCCAACGAGAGAATTATTTTAGGAGTAGACTTTAATGATCATATAGGGGCAACTTTGGACGGATATTCATAGACTTATTGGTGTTTCGAGTACAATGATAAGAATGATAGTGAGACTGCTTTGTTGGATTTTGTAGAAGCATTTTCAAGAAAAATGAGGAGCACTTAGTGACTTTTAATAGCAGAATCATGAAAACTTAAATTGAATATTTTCTGGTAAGGCAGAGCGTTCAACTTAGTTGCAAGGATTGGAAGGTGATACCCAATTCTTGGTTGTCAACTCAACATAGATTGTTAATTATGGATTTTACAATTAAAGGTTGAAGGAAGAAGAGAATTCCTATGAGATATACCAAAGTCAGATAGTAGAACCCGAAAGGGAATATAGTGAAACAACTTAGTGATATAGAAATATATGAAGAAAAATGGAAATTAAAAGGAGATGCTAACCAGATGTGCAAGGGAGTGGCAAATCTTTTGAGGGATGAAGCTAAAGAGATCTTGGGTGTTTATAAAGGGCATAAGGGTAATAAGATGGAGTTTTAGTCATGAAATGAAGATGTACAAGAAAAGCTTAAGATCAATAAGGTAGCTTGTAAAACTCTATTGGATAGCAACACAGAGGTAGAAAGGGTAACTAATAGAAAAAGTTACAAACTGGCAAAGAAAGAGATAAAGAAAATAATCTAATAAGCTAAAACAAGAGCACGAGAAAATTATACCAATGATTGAAAACTAAAGATGAGAAAAAGATACTTTTAAGTTGGTGAGAACTAGAGAATAGAAAGTGAGAGACTTAAATCAAGTTCGTTGTATAAAAGATGAAGCAGGGTAGGGGTAGTGGCTGAAAATGATATCAAGAGAAGATGATAAAAAAATGTATATCCTTTTTAATGAAGGCGTAGAGGACAATATCTCTTTATGTGATCTTAGTACGTCTACTAGGTATCACAACTTTACTTGTTACTAGCAGACCACAAGGAAATAAATTAAAAGAGCTTTGAGGGGGATGAAGAGTGGAAGGTAACAAGGCCTGGGGAGATATTCATAGAGGTGTGAAAGAGCTTAGGCGAAGAGGGTCTTATTTGACTAGCCAAACTTTTTATCATGATCCTTAAGTCATCCAAAATTCCAAATGAGTGGAGACTTAGTATGCTAATCCTTTTATACAAGAATAAATGAGACTTTTAAAACTGTAACAAATATAGAGACATCAAACTACTTAGTCACACCAAGAAGTTATGAGAGAAGGTAATTAAGAAAAGAGTGAGAAAGGATGCATCCATCTCAGAGAACCAGTTTGATTTATACCAAAAAGGTCCACGATAGAAACTTTATAGATCCTTAGAAGATTAATGGAATATTATAGAGAAAGATAGCATAACCTAGACATGATTTTTATTGACTTCGAAAAGGTTTATGGCAGGTTACCTAGGAAAATTATGTGGAAGTGTTTAGAAGTTAAAGGAGTTCTTATGACTTATATACGGGTTATTAAGGATATTATGAAGGTGTTAAGACTTGAGTAAGGATGATAGAAAGAGTGATAGGGCATTTTTCTATAGATACTAGGCTCCTCACTGAGACCCTTTTTGTTTGCAGTAATGATGAATGAGCTCATAAAGAATATCCAAAGGGATATACCTTGATGTATGTTATTTGCTGATAAATTTATTTTAGTGGATGAGGTAAGAGAGAGTATCAATGTTAAGTTAGAACTTTGGAGGGATGCATTGGAGTCGAAGGGTTTGAAATTAAGCAAGACTAAAACTGAGCACTTAGACTGTAACTTTTAAGGTTATAGGATAGCCTTCAATGTGAACATAAAGATTGGCTCAAAAGTAATACCATAAAAGAGTGTTTCAAGTATTTAGGATTTATTATCTAAAGCAATAGAGAGATCAATGAAGACATTGTTCACCGTATCTGATTAAGGTGACTTAAATGCAGCAGTGCAACATGGGTTCTATATGACAAGAAGATACCATTCAAGTTCAAAGGTAAATTCTATCATTTAGCGATTAGGCTAGCCATGCTCTATAAGGCAGAGTGTTGACCCATCAAACAGGTGCATAGTCATAAGTTAATGGTGATGGAGATGAAAATGGTCCATTGGATGTACAACCTTATCGGAAGAGATAAAGTCAGGAATAAAATAGTAAGAGACAATTTAAAGGTGGCTAATATTAATGGAAAATTAGGAGAGAGGCAAGATTTAGGTGGTTCATACATGTTAACAGAAAACATCCTAACTCTTTAGTGAGAAGATTGTACTTAGGGATCGCAAGAAGGGCTATTAAGAATTAGGGGAAGGTGATCGAGAATAGTATGGTGTTGTTAGAACTTACCGAAGATGTGACCCTCAATAAAAAACTTTGACATACTAGAATATGGGTAAATGATATTACATAGAAAGATCCATTTCTTTCTTATAGATCTTTTAAATATTTTCTTTTGAGTCTTCTGTCTTGTATTTAACATAAACATTTAATATGTAGTACTTAACCCTAAACATTTCCTTACTTAGTCTAAATGTTTTCTTGTAATGACTTGTTTATTTTATTTATTTATTAGTCTTCTTTCTTATTTGTGTATTTATTTACTTATTTTATTTTTATTTTTTATTTTTATTTGTCACCTTGTTCTATATTTATTATATTAATTTTTTATATTTCTATTTGTATGTATGTATGTATGTAAGTATATATGTATGTATCTATTTATTTATATTTATTTAGTTATTATCATTATCATCATCATCTTCTTCTTCTTTTATTATGTCTAATTTTAATTTTTGTTACTTCATTATTTTCTTTTATTGATTTTTAATTTTTAATTTATTTTATTATTTTATATGAGTTTATCAAACATAGTTTTTCTACTAGTTATGAGTAAAGCTGTGTATTTTTTAATCTCCCCAAACCCGTGTTCAGCAAAATTTCTACTAAAATATTATTATACACAAGTAATATCATAACCTTCTTTTAAAGGGATTTGTATTACAGATAAATAATTGAGTGTAAGTATTTCAAATAAAATACAATTCTTTTCTAACTCATATTACTATATTGAATTGGAATATTTTAGAAAAATATAACTCTTTAAACCTATATTCTTAGGGGGAATAAGTAAAAAAAAGTTTCACATTAGTTCCACATCTAATATTCACAAGTAAAAGTTGTTAAAACAACTATCTATCTATGAAATTGAAATCTATGGGAAGCAATGGTAGAGGAGTTGGTACTATTATCTAAAAATCTTACAATGCAACAAATCAAGAATCATTAAGAAAGAACTTCAAAAAAGTTTAATGCTAAAAATTACCTTTATTGAATTGTGTCTAAAAATTTGTTTTTCGAGATCATGAACTTAAAAACAACTTTTCAAATATAAGAATATCTTAATCAGAATTTCAAGGCAATACAAGAATAAAAAACATAAGAGACTTAAATTTAAGGAGAGAATTTGAGCTGTAAAAAATGAAAGGCTCTGAGGCTTCCAAGGAGGATGCATATATGCTGTTGAAGATTATCAACAAGTTTAACCTTATTGGAAAAGATATGCTTGACATCAGTGTAGTTGAGAAGCTTTTAGTCACTCTACCTAAAAGGTCTGAAACTAAGATTTATATTAAAGGAAATCAGAAACCTTGTACAAATTATATTGGGAAAGCTTCTTAATTATATATAAGTTCATGAACAAAGAAGACATAATAGAGAAAAGGAAACTTTTGAAGGCCCATATAAGCCAATTTGCAGACTTATGATCCTAGAAAAGGTAAAGAGAAAAAAATGGAGGAAAAACAAATGTAATTCAGCTGTAGATGTTGGCAACAACGGAACTCTCGGAACAAAAATTAGTAATGCAAGTAGCAGTTGAGCAACAATAATAAAGGAATGAATCATCTTTCTTTTCAAAATTTTATGGCAAAATCAACCATTCTCATTCCAACCGTTAGAGCGCAATAAGTGAATAAAAATATATTTGTCAATCAAGAGAAGTAGTAGTTATTTATGGCTTCGTGCTATATAACCAACAATCAAGGTGAAATTTGGCCACATGACCAATAATGTAGAGTTTTCAAAGAGCTTAAGAAAACATCACTTTCCAAAGCATGATTTAGAAATGGAGAATATATATTTGTGAAAGATAAAGGTTTTGCTATAATGATACTCTTTCTAAAGAAGGTTTTTAAGTGAATTTTGAGAACATTACATGTATGATCAAGGCTGCGAATTATTTTCTGTTAAAATGAAGGGAAAGAGCTTCCTGATTGAACTAATGCAGAAAGAATAAGTAGCATATCAAGTTTATGTAAGAACCACTAACATTTAATATAAAATGTTGGGGCATTATTATTATTCTATTGTCCTTTCAATGAAAAAATGTGATTGATGCTTGAATTGGATCCATTGGAAGAAAGAATCTCAAGTTAAAAAATTTTTCAATTTGGATAGCAAATAAGGCTACTCTTTCCACAAAAGCCTTTGAGCACCTTATGTAAGCTTTAGCTCATATATATTGACCTTCGAGGGCCTTTCAACACATCATCTCTTAAATACAGTAAGTATTATATTGCATTCATAGATGATTTAACCAGAATATATTGGATATAATTTCTCAAGTTTAAATTTAAAGTAGTTGATGTGTTTTGGAGATTTAAAGTTTGGGTAGAAAATCAAAGTCGTTGCAAGATAGTCATGTTAAAGTATTATAACAAAAAGCAATATATGTTTGATCAATTTAACAAAATTTCTGAAAAGGATGAAGAGCATCAACTCACTATTCCCTACATTATGTTAAGAGTTAGTGAAAGGAAAATAGAATCATTATAGAGATGACTCATTGCTTACTACATAAGAAGGATTTCCTTAAAATATTTTGGGCTGAGATGACTAATACTATTGTTGTTTTGTTAGATAGATCACCAATTCAAGCATTTTGCAATTGGACAACTTATAAAACATGGTTTGGTTATAGAACTTCTAAGTATTTGGTTGTCTGTGTTTATCTTAATCCTTATGTTAACAGGGATAAACTAGATAAAGAATTTGAACTTGGAATTTTTATAGGTTATAAAGATAACTCTGATGCATATAGAATATCTCCGCCTCAAACAAAGAAAATGATTATCAGTAAAGATGTCGTCTTATTGGATAAAGAGCAGTGGGGCTAAAAAGCAAATGATGAAGATCAATATTTCAGTTGTCTAATGCCCGACGATGAAGGTGCTGATGAGCAAAAAATTAAAGACACTATATTGGTTTTTAATATTTATATAAGATTCAATGTTGCAGTAAAAGAACCAAAAAATATTATATAAGGAATTCAGGAACACAAATGGATTGCTGCCATAAAGGAAGAGCTTTTAATGATAAAAAAATCAAACTTGATAGCTTGTTGAAAGATTTCAAAACAAAAAGATTATTAGGTAAAAGGAGTATTCAAGACTAAGTTTAATGTTGATGGATTAATAAATAAACATAAATCAAGGCTTGTTATAAAAGGTTATGCATACATATTTGGTGTGGACTTCTATGTAACCTTTACTCCTATGATAAAATTTGACATAATTTATTTATTGCATGTTATTCTAACACAAAAAGGATAGAAAGTGTTTTAATTTAAAGTGAAGTCTGACATTTTTTAATGGTTTTGTTTATGGAGGAGGTTTTGCAAAGGTGAGAGGAGCAGGTATATTTTCTGAAGAGGACTTTGTATGGTCTCAAACAGACATCAAGAGTTGGTACAGTTGTATGAATAAGCACTTGTCAAATTTTGAATTTGTTAAAAGTCTTAATAAAGCAGTTTTTATCTGTAAAAAAGACTGTGTTGATTTAATTATTGTTTTTATTTATGTTGATGATCTTTGAGTCACAGGTAACAATTAGGAGTTTATTGGTATTTTCAAAGTTCATATTTTGAAGGAATTCGATATAACTAATTTGGAATTGATCATGTGTTACTTTCTTAGTTTGGAAGTAAAACTTAAAAAGTAAATCTTCATCAATCAGTGAAAATATACCAAACAATCTCAAAAAAGTTCCATATAGAATGTTGCAAATCTAATGACCCTCTTATACAACCTAGAGTCTAAGTATGGCAAGAATGATGTTATTATTAAGGTGGATGATAATCACGACAAGTGTTTAATTAGATGCCTAGCATACTTCACTACTTAAAAACCTGGTATTATATAAGCTTTAAGTTTCTTTACCCAAGTTTATACATTGTGCAAGTGAGGAATATATGCAAATTACTAAATGTCTAATTAGATACATCAAAGGAATTGTTAACTATAAAGTTAAGTATGTGAATTGTCAAAATTCTTAAGTTAATAAGTTTTTCTAATAGTAATTGGATAGGTTATGTTGATAATTTAAAAATTACAACTAGATATTACTTTAGTTGCATTCAAGAAGTAAGAAACACATATTAAAATATTGGAAGCTAAGTTTGTTACTTTTATTATAGCATTAAATTATGTCATACAGCTATTGGAAGCTTTTATTAAGGATTTAATTTTGATACAACAAGAACCAACTCAATTTTTTTTTATCTTAAGCTTATTGAATTGTATTGAAAGACGTCAATCATATTAAAAGCAAAATTTGAAAGAATAAGGACATTACTCATAGTAAGCTCTAATTGAAGACATAGTCTACAGCTTAAGACCTATTTTCTAGGAATGATTACATCATATTATGGATTTAGATTAGGCTACTTTTTATAATTATTTTAGTTGTTGGTTTATTATGATAACGATTTTATGGATTTATTATCATGTTTTTTTTATATTTCATGTTGGTCATTTGGAAACAGTCTTTCTACTAGTTAGGGTAAAGGTGCGTACTACTGAACTTCTCCAAACTTCTTATTTCAGCAGAATTTTTACTAGATGTTGTTGTTTGTTTGTTATTATGTTTTTATGTGTTTAAGTTAATTTGATCAATGAAAATTGTAGAACTTTGTTGAGTCAAATACTAACATATAGTCCTAAAGTTTTGGGCTAGACGTTTAATATGTTCTTTTTTTACAATAATGTTGAAGGTTCAAAAATGTTTTCGGAAAGATAATGAAGGGAAGGAGGAATTCTTGTTTTTATTTAGTTAGGACCAACAAAGTTCTCAACTTTTGATGGACCTAAATAAGATGATTAATTAAAAAATGTATGAACTGGTTCAGATACGAAGTAGGTAGTGGAGTTCAGAGGGGGTAGACATTGATAGAGCGTAGATGCTGCAAAAAAGTGGTAAAGAAAGGCCGAGGAGACAAAGTGGGAAGTAAGAGACTAAGAGCTGGTGCTAATTCCTGCAAAAGCCAATGCTTTATATTGCAGTAAAGACCCTCCCAAGTCCCAACTTCCAAGCACCCAGCAAATGATGATAACTAGATATCACTCACTTTACAGTCAACATTAGGCTCAGAGAATTCTTGGAAACACCAATCAGAACCGCACTAATCTTACTTTAAAACTAAAATTGGGGTTAAGGCATCAACCCCACTCAGTAGTGGACCTTGCATGAAGATCAGATACCATTCTTTTAATCCAAGTGTGCCTCATCATTGAGTTTGAGCAACATCACTGTTTTGGACCATATATAAAGGCTTTTAGAAGGAAGAAGATAGTTATCTTTAAATGTGTAATAAATAAAATTCTAATTATATGTAAATAATATAAATTATATATATCAAATAAATTAATTGATAAATTAACAATTCAAGTGACTAGTTCCTATGGTTTTTAGTGATAGACTACTTATCTTATTTTTTTTGTTTGCTAGGACCCCATTAGGTGCAAACAGAAAGTATTCTTGGAGCCCGCACGGGTAGCTCAACTGGTCTTCAGGGAGGTTGTTGAGTGCAAGGTCTCAGGTTTGAGTCCCGACAGCGGCAGTGTGGGAGTTTCATCCAATGTGGTGGCTCTTTGTGCGCACCGGACACGGAGCCCCCTCTTTGAAAAATTGAGTGAGATTAAACCGTGATTTACCCCTCTACCATTCTGTCGGGCTGGAGTGTGGGGGCGCCTGGAGTGGGCGATTCCACTTTTTCTGAGTGCAAGAAAGTATTCTTGGAGATGGAGATCTTCAGTTTACTTCATATACCAGCTGACACAAAGCTACAACAGACACCTAGCTCAATTTTTGGTTTCTGTTATGTATTATTGGTGCATATTGGTGAAAGAAACAAAGTACACCTCGTCACAAGAACCCTAAAAACACTGTATGTGTCGTTAGGTGAGGATATTTCAATATAAAGATGGCTAAAATATAAGAATTAAAACCACAAATGCCAAGTTATCTAGTAACAATGGGGACCAACAAATGTCGTACCTATTCCCTTCCCATTTCAACTTGTGAAAAGGAGAAGAAGCTGAATGCTACCCACATATTTTGTATGTTTGAATCAAAGAATAAACAAAATGGAAATGTTGGACTTCTGATATGATTATCTATGGCTGTACAGATTCTGCCCAAAGACAAGTTATGATCTTTGGTGTAAGAATATATTTAATTTCAATACCTCCCCACACTTTACAATCAGAAAACAAGTATCTCATTAAAGCTGGGCAGCTACAGTTCTTAACCTTTTCACATGGCCACTCCTCCTACTTGACCATTAAGATTAACTTTTCTGGTATTTTAATTTAATCCGACTCAGGTTGTTTTAATAAAACATTCATTAAGGTACGTGGAAACCTGAAACCATTAACGTGTCATAAGAACTTGTAGGTCCTAACCAGAATCTTTCAGTCTTTAGTTTCAAGTATATTTTAATGTATCTTCCACCCAGTAGCTCGCCTGGAATTTTTATCTCAAGTTGCACAACTACTAAGGTAGTAAGGTCTGCTTTGAATCTGTGAGTTGCGATGATAAGAGTCGCTAAAGTAATATATAATCAGATCACTGCAAGATATGGAGAATCAGCAGTGTAATCTGGAGAGATTACTTCTGTTTTGTTTCAGTTAAACCCAATTCCCAGGTAGATATTCAACTTTTCTAATGAATCTAAGTTCGCTTGCTTAGGTTTGAGGAACATCATTATATTTTTTCACCCAAGATGCATGCTACCTGAATTAAATTCATTTGAACTAATATTATTGTTTTGTTTATAACATTAGGTAGTATCATGCACATATCCCATTTGCAATTACACGTACAAGCATTGTATATGAAGAGGAAAAGGATATGGTAAGAAAATAACAGTGCAAAGCTGGAAAAGTAAAGGAAATGAGATATACATGTTGGTGACAAAAAAGATAACATTGTCAGAGGTCGAGGACAGGAAAATCTGCAGGACCAGTGAAGGTCTACAACTTGATGCATTGTTTTGTTCCCAAATTGAGAAACCAAGGCATGGAGGCACATCATTTTGCTTCCCCGTTAAAACACAAGGGAAGAACTCAGGAATCATCGTGCAGGGTCAAATCATGCACAGCTCACTCTCACTTCCAGTTCCAATTCTGTTTGGTTGGGTGAAAATTATATTCATTATACGTATTGGTATTGGTATTGGTATTGGAATTGGTACTGGTACTACATTCCAGGTGGCTTACATTATGGTTGCTCGCCAAATGCCAATTGCCAACCCATCTTCAAGCCTTTCAAAAACAACAAATAAATACTGAAGTGCAACAAGATTCCTGAACTGTTTTTGAGCTATGTATTATGGCTTTTAACCTGATGGGGATAATCTAAAACTTTTGCCATAGGATACCAAATTAAAACAGAAAGGTGAAAGCTCTGCCTCTAGCTTTATGAGAAAGAATAAACAAAAGAGGCAGCTTTTTTAACAATAGAAGTGATGGGATTTTTTACTTTTGCAAGAAGAACAGAAGAATATTTGCATAACTTTTAATAAATTAAGGAGTGCCCACGTCTCTCTTCCCCACCCATTTCACGTTTTGATGTAAAAACCGCCCGGCAGTGTACTGCGTACCTATCATAATGAGTAATGACCACTCACTTTTTCATTATCCATCTTATTACCGTAAGCAGTAGGCAGAATCCAAGTATAATTACATTGTTTATCGCATCTATCTTGGGGTTACCATGATCTTTTGTTTGGCCAGCCAACCACAGCTCACCACACCATTGACATGTGAGATCTCCATTATTCTCCTCCTTCCCTTTCCTTCATTACCAAAATTTAACATAACTTCCCTTTCTCAACTCTTTTATTTAATAATTGCAAAGAGGTACATATTATGTTGAGGGCGGTGTTGACGAGGTGTTGCGATTCTGACTAATAATGCACAAGTGATTCAATGTTTCTCTCGTAATGGAATATCCTACCTAATCTCTCATATCATTAATGAAGAAGATTAAAGAGAGGCTCCCTCCCAAATACTAGTTTCTCAATTCAAATCTTTTTAAAGCTAAATTATGAACAAAGATCCATTCTTCTGGAAATTTTATGTTTTTAGATACTTATATGTTGATATATATTTTTAGACGCCTTCAAAACTCTCCCTTGACTTAGGTATAATATAAACGTTGGTGACTTGCGTAGCCCCCCTCACTACAGCCATTTTGGACCATAGATTTAGAAAAGCTAGCCTTTTCTGAATAAAACAGGAAGGAAGCCATTTACCGCTTGAAAAGATCCATATTGGTGGGTACTATTAGTGGCTATAAAAGATACTCGAAGCTACAATACTCCAGTCTCCTCTGCTTCTACTTTCCCTACTTTTTATCTCTTTATTCTCTACTTGGAAGTACAGAGGAAGAGGGAGAGAGCCAGAGAGATGGGTAATTGTCAAGCAGTAGATGCAGCAACTCTAGTGGTGCAACACCCAAGTGGCAAAGTAGAGAGCTTCTATTTGCCTGTTAGTGCTAGTGAGATTATGAAGATGAACCCTGGTCACTATGTTGCCCTTCTTCTCTCCACCACCTTGTATCCATCAACAACCAATTCTCAACAATGTCCCAACAACAGGTCTACAGATGACACCCACAGTAACAACAATGGTTCTGTTCGGTTAACCAGAATTAAGCTTCTCAAGCCTACGGATACTCTTGCTCTTGGGCATGTTTATAGGCTCATCACCACCCAAGGTGTGTTGAGTTTCAGTTTCTACCTTATTTTTTTGTCTTGGGTTTTTAAAGTTTAGATTTGTAACGAATTCTTTTGTTGTCTCCGGGGGTTGTTTTAGAGGTTATGAAAGGATTGAGAGCAAAGAAGCAAGCGAAGCTGATGCAAAACCAGTCAGAATCTGGTGAAAGGCTAGAAAGGGTGAGAGAGAAACAGACTTCAGGGTTGGATTCGGAACAAAAAGGATCTGAGCTTGATAAGGAAAATCAGGTAAATTTTATCCCTCAACGTTTTCTAATACATTTGCAGAAGATCGTAAATTTTTGCATATTATGGGCATTAACAAGAAACCATCTTTTAGCCTCATGTGGTTTATTTTTCTCAAATTCTTTATTCGAACTTGTTAACCAGAGCGAGATGTTAAGGATGTTGTTTCAAGTTTAAATTTTTCCATTCACCTGACACTTTCAGATGACCAAACATGAAAGGAACAGACCAAGAGCAGTAGTCTCTATCAACTCTGCAACAGTCAGATCAAGAACATGGCAACCATCCTTGAAAAGCATATCAGAATCAAGCAGCTAATCATGGCTACGATCTTCATACCATGTTGCGTAAAGTACATGAAAAGCAAATGGACTCATCAGAGAGAGGTTTTTCAGTATTGTAAAAGCCTGTGGTCTTCGGTACAGATAAGCCTTGGAGATAAGAGGCAGGTTAATTAATCCCCATGGAATTGAAGATTTGGTAACGCTAACATGTTTAGCATAAGGTGGTGGTGGTGTCTCAAAAGAGAATTTGTAACTAATAGGTGTTCTGAAATGATTAAATCAAATAAGGGTTTGCTTATAAAAACTGAAGGTTGTATCAGAAGGAAATAAAAAGAACCAGCTTTCCATCTCCGATGGAGAACCAAATGTGCATATAAGGTAAAGCAACAGCATTTTCCATGTGAACATAAAGCTTTTAACATAATTTTAAGTAAATTCTTATTAAAATAGAATGATTTGATACATTTAAAAATTTTGAAAAGTTGGAAATTATTATTTTAAAATATAATTTAAAATACTTTTTAGGGAGATTTAATTAACTTAAAAGAGTTTAATTTGATTAACGTAATAGGAGATCAAAAAATGGAATGAATAGTCTCATCTGTTAGATTATCACTTGGAATGTGCCAATTGTTCAACTATTGGGTAGTGAGAGGGTTTAGGTGGACAAGTTTTGGGTCTAAAAATTAATATTGTGTGTGTTTAATGATTATTTGAATTAGTTTCAAATTATAAATAAATTATGAGTTGTAAGGACAATTTTTTATATTAAAAGGAGTTTTTTAAATATATTAAATTGAGTTTTCAAAAGTTTTTTAGATGAGATTTAATAAAATAGGTTAGAACTAGAAATTTTTTTAATGATAAGTAGTATACCCCATGATGCAAAGTTGAATGCTTTTGTCCCTGCATTACGTGGAGGATAAGGCTTTTAACCTCAAACTTCAAAGACTTCCATATATTGAAATTCTCTTAAAGCTGCCGCTGGATTGAGACTGTTGCGCATAAAATGAAATGGGATAAAAATGTGTCAGAACGGGTATGGAAGCTACTGTTAAAGATCAAAATGGTTGCTTCCTGTTCTGTTTTTAACACATCATCTGATTCAGAACTTGTCTAGACGGATAACAGGTCCCATCAATTTATTGCATACCCATTTTTCTGCTCTGAAGATCTCATCTTATTCAGCAAACGATCTTGCACCTGTTTACTTCATCCTGACGACAAGAAAAGTTAAACACTAACATTATTTTGTTGATATTTATGGTTTCTTCTCAAAAAACATACAACATATTACAGGATTAGGACTTCAGAAATCGACTTTGGCTCTTGGCAATGGACAGGATACCTACAGCTTGCAAGTTAAAGCAGAAGCTCAATGAGCGCTTTGCAGTCAAACATGCTATAGTGGACAGACTAGTGTTGAATCTCATATTCTGATATTACAACAGAAACTCGTAGGGAACGTTTAAGTCCGGTAGGAACGACTCTCATGGTATTTAATAAAGTTGGGATCAAAGTTCAACTCGTAGGACCTTAAGAAAAATAAGCAAAGTTGTACACTTCTGACTTTCTTTAGCAAGTCGATGCATTAAAGACGCAGAATCTTCGTTTGCATAAACTGCATACTTTTGCGCCGCTTCTATTCTATCTAAAGCAAAAGAAGACCGTTTCTTTTTCTTTAATGCTCCACTTCACACAAACTTTAACGTTGGACAACTGCAACCAACTTACCATTAGAACATTCTCTAAGCATGTATCTGAAATGGAATTCCTATAAACCGTTCAATATCTGTCTCTTGTAAGACCAATCATTGCCCGCAGAGTCAGGTTTAAGGAGGGAGTTGTCCGGCAAATGAACGTGGACAATAGGCCACGCCATAACTGATTCATCATTTGCTTATCTAAATAAATATATGGTAATAACAACTCCTAGAACTATGCATCCCATAATGGTCTCTGGTTGACATTGAGAGGTAGCTCAAATTTCGCAGTGCAGACAGTTGTGTCTGCAGAAGACACGCCCCCTGACTCCTCCTTCCATTGCAATCTGAGATTAATAGCTAAGCTAAGCTAAGCTTAAGCAGCTAACCAGTTAAACCGGCTATTTCCAGGTACGTGGCCTTTCTATTTATGTTTTAAAATGCATATCATAACTTGAAGAGATCTTAAAGCTGCATGACCTATCCACCAATCACATCTACAGCATAAATAGATCTCCGAGGCCCAGTACTGTTCTCCGGTAACTTCTAGGTCTTTGACCTTTACCGACCCCGGTAAATAAATCCAGGATCGAGACCAGTTCAATGGGCCCACAGAGAACCATTGGCCCTGTAAAACACCTCACCTCCTAGTTCTTAGTTTTCCCATCGAAAACTTGCTTTCTCGTCCGATTGAAAGAAACGAATGAGAGCGCTTTTCTCCCATTGAAGTGGACATTGGACAAGCATGAGTTCGGAGTGAGGGATTTTCATCTTTCCTCTTAGGATTTGTTTGATAGGTACTAATCACACGTTTGTTTAAACAAGCTGTAACGTTTTCTCACTGGGGTTTACCATTATCCACTCGAGTCCCTAGCATGATGTTCTTGTTCGTATCAAAAGTTCAAAACATCGATCGTTGCATTGTAATGTTTGGAAGACAAACACTTACGTGACAAAATTGAAAATCTTGGAGATGGGGACGGCAAGAAGGCCATGGAGAACAATTAGAAGGGTGTATACATGTAACGAAGATTCACATGAATACGAGTTGTAGAAACATGCACCAGAAGATCAGGAGAACACACACAACATAAAACCAAAGAAAAGAAAGCACCTCAAAGTGAACTGGAATATAAATACAGAACTTCTGGTATTCAGTGCACGGTCTGTGACAAGGGCAGCAACACCAAAACCTCTATTTTTATTCAGGCACTCAATTCTCACACTCAAAAAGTTGATGGAAACCAGTTGGAACCCCACAAATGGAACATCATTTCCTCCAAACTTACCAATTGGTTATCCCGACATCTCTGCGATCTGAATTCCCCCAGTTATCAACATTTCTAGCCCAACCAAAATCTTGAGACATCACTCTACTGCTGCGGTCTCAGCATCCGGTTTAGCATTTTCACTCTTGTCAAGCTGGCTGAAGTTCCCTTTCTCCTTGAAGAGTTGGTTGTGATGGTGCCTGCAATAGAGACGGTGCTCGTGTGCTACATAGTTTGATGGGCTGATCACACAACCTCCGTGGGTGCACCTGAAACAGGCCTTATGGTATGATGTGCCATCAACTGCGACCTGAAAGAAGCAGAGAGTTCAATAAGACAACAAGAACACTTTTCTGACTTCTTATCATCCATAAGTTCAGAAACGTATTATATATATAAAATCAGTAACAACTCAAACAGAAAACAAGGGCAAATTCTAAGGTGACTTGATCATCTTATACTTTTGACATAGTTCGATGTTGGACTTGCCACAGACTATAAGGAAATGAGGGGAAAGGTCCAAATTTAACCATCATGTTGACCTTTATTCTTTCACTTGATCGACTTTTTGTAGTTTTCATCCCTTAAATATTGCATGGCCATTGAATTAATATTTTGTTTTGTATCAGAGTCGCAATATAGAGCAAGAGGAAATTGGTTGGGTTGGTGATGATAGGGAAGGGAATGGAGGGAAACGATCCCACTGTTCATGCCTTTTATGAATTTTTAAATTTATCGAGTCTATTTTAATTTCTATTTTCACAGAGGCTTTTCTAAGAGGCAAAGTCCTAGGCCTCAAAGGTGTTGCTGTGTTCAGGCAATTGATCTCACAATTCAATTCCATCAGTTCAACAAATAGGAACAACTGAACTAGATCAATCTACTTACAGTTGAAGTAATGAAAGAAAATCTGATTAAGGTTGTAATGATTCTCTAGAATTGAAATGTAATGAATCAGAGCATAGATTGAAAATGTCCTGCAAAGCTCATGACGTTATAATAAGGAATTTTTTTATGTACCTTTTCAATTGGATAAACAGTTTTCTTGCAAGCAACACATTTGTCTTGAGTTCCAGCAAACATACTTGAGACTTTGCTGTTGCTAACCTGCGCGATTTCATCCAGGATTTGAAGCACGTCAGGAATCCTAAAAATCATCTTATAAACTTCTCCCTGTTACTGAAAACTTCTAAATTGTATCTGTTCCCATATTGATAAAGTAGTAGTACAAGAAATTCATTGCATATACCTGGTCAGCAGATCTGTTAACAGTTTTTGGAGTACCTACAGAAGAGAGAAAAACAAAAGAATAACCTGTGAATGAGAACAAAGAAGCAGACAAAACAGATGTTGCGTGCTTGAAATCAACTGAACACAGAGCATTACCTTCAAAACTTTTATCCAAGCTGCCGGTCATCTTGAATAGTTGATCAAAGTGAGGTTTGCAATACAAAACACCTTCAAAGGAGCAATAGTTACTCAGCTGCAAATGTGCAACATTATAAGTTGAGGTAAGCAAAACACTTATAATCTAAAACAACAAACAGGATAACAGTGCAACTATAGAGTGAGAAAACAATACACACTTTCTTTCAGCTAAATAGACTATAGAGTGAGAAAACAATACACACTTTCTTTCAGCTAAATAGATGAACACTTACAAAATAAAGTATAATATTGTCAATAAGATTCTCTATGCATGCAGTAATACAAACACATTATATCTTTATAAGTTATCTGCAGTCTGCATTCACAGGTTTGATCCACTTCAATTCTCAAACCCAACTGATTGGTGGCATTAGTGTTATCAGCATGGAACTATTGAGAATCAAATATCACCAAAAGGAACTTTGGGCTAATTGAGCTAAACCTCAAACAAGCAAATTTAGTTCAACTGGTAAATAATGTTAACGAATAGCCCAATTGGCTATATGTACAAATACTAACAGAGGCCAGGGCCATGGCAAGCCAAGATAAAAACCATATTGATCGATTGTAATGCCGAATGCCAGACATTTTCTTGTAAATAATGCTCAGTGTCCATCCCCTCCTGATCTGCCTCTTCCTTTCCTAATTTTCATTTTCATCACGTTTAGAGTTCGATGTCCTCTTTATTAGTAGTGTCAGACAAAGTTTCAATCTATTCAGGTACACGCACAAATATGGAAAAGTAGGTGATTAAAGCACCATAAGAGCGACTAAATAGTTGGCCTATAGATTCCAAAGGCTCTTCTCTGCACCATCATTGGAATCAGGTTGCACACAATGCTAATAAGAATATAATCTGAAGCTACTGTACAGACACTGATCTGTGGTAATAAGCGTAATCAAACTAACCTTCAAATATAATGTTCATGGGATGACATATCTTAAGGTTAAAGTTTTCAAAAGAAATTTATCAGTTTGGTAACTTCAATAGCAGCTAAGAACATAACTTTACACACCCATCAGAACAACTAAAAACCTCTCAGCAAAACTGCAGATTTCTTCTCGATATTATATCAAAGCTATCTAGCTGTATTCTGGTGTCGAGTTACAGGTCACCCACATGCACATTTCCCTTTTGCTGTTTAAAATTGATGGTTCCATAAGAAGGAAAAGAATTTCTATATTTTCACTGATTACTTTTCAAAGATCTTTGTTCTTCCTTTACTACTTCCAACTACCCACCGACAGAGAACCTAGTGGGCCTTGATTCTACACATTTCAGTCTCTTCAAGATTTCAATTAAGATCTAAGCCAGTGTGTTCTAACCTCTTCCTCCATCATTTGTCGGGCCCTTCTTTTACCATTCAAAGATGAGGATCTAGATTCAATTTCATGACCAAACAAACGGACCTACCCTCACCAACTACGACAGAGGCAATTGAATATTGTAAATCATTTCAGCAGTAGAAGTAAATGATCAAATTGACAGGAAAAAAAAAAACCAAACGACAAGACTCACAATATCATTTCCCAACCATTAACAAATGAAATTAAGGATAAAAATGTCCAATGGTTTCAATACTAATCAGGAAACCTCGATCAAGAGGGAAAAAAAAGAAGAAGAAGAAGAAGAAACGACAGAGCACTATTATCCATCATCGGATATCGGACTAAACAGGTTACTAGTTCCCACCAAAAAAGATCATATCAACTAACACAGAATGCACACGATCAAACTGTAAAATTGTTGGAAGTAGGATCAAGCAAAGCAACACCAAATAGCATGCCAACTAAGTGTATCTGCAAGTTTGAGGCATCTGCACATAGGTGCACATCTCTTTACACTTCCCAGGAAATAAAAGAGAAGGGCATCTCACCTTGAGGGTACCTTTACAGTGGTGGCACCTAAAACAAGCTTTGTGATAGACTTTGTTGTCAGCTGCGAGCTGATCCACCAAGTACACGGTTTTCTCGCAAGCCTTACACTTCTGAGTTGTCCCTGCAAAAGTTGCCATGTCTGTAGCTTAGATCTATTGCTTTTTTTCCTTCTTCAACACCAAAAAGTAGAGAACTCGAAACTATCGGTGATAAAAAGGCACGGCTCAGAGATAACTGCAAAATAGTCCGTGAGTGGACTGCAGACCTTAGCCTCGTACTCATATGAAGTGCGGAGCTGTCACCTGTCAGCAACATTTGGGTATTTTTGTAATTTAATCTTAAAAACAATGGTTTTTAGTATTCCAGTTGGATAGGCATTAGATAGTGTACTTCTACTTCGCTGTCGGAGACAGTCAAGTATATACATCACTCTCTCACATAGCGCGTAACTCTCCAATAATAGCCGCCACTCCTTCCCTCTCTCCATTTTCAAAACTCCTCCTTTGTCTTTTCCTTCTTTTTGTTTTTTTTTATAACTTTTCTCTATTTGTAATGATTATTGCATCCTTTTTAATTATACAACAAAATAATCATATCTTATTGGGCCTCAAATCTTCTGTCCCATTTTTTATGTACCTATTCTGTTCCATTCAATCTCAGCCATTTATTTATATGGGACTTACATAAATAAATGGCTGAAATTTAATAGGACAGAATAGGTACAAGATAAATGGGACAACAGATCACGTCCCATCTGATGGATTGAGAGTTTAGAAATAGGTTCGCTTATTCT
>JAOTAY010046796.1:0-20750 GCA_025629805.1 Erythroxylum baracoense
AAATTGTAAGCTTATTATTTTACTAAAAAGGTGGAGTTTTTTGACGTAAAAAACTGTCTAAAAGTGAAAAATACCGATAGAAAAAAGCATCTAAAAGTTTACACAAAGCGTCTAAAATAACATTTATATGTCTAAAAAAATTGTCGAAAAAGTATGTTTTTGACGCATCTATGTGTAAATAGATTTTTGACATTTAGATTTTTGACGTTTAGATGTGTAAAAAATTTATATTTTTTCTACACTTAGATGCGTAAAAAAACTATGTTTTTTCGACACATCTATGTGTCTAAGAAAACTGTTGAAAATAGTTTTTGTGACACTTGTTTTTTTACGCTTTATAAAGCGTCTAAAATTATTTTTCAGACTCAAAAAAGTGTCTAAAAACTCCATCTTTTGTGTCTAAAAATTCCATGTTTTATTGTAGTGTTCTTTGATAGTTTACAAGATACATAGCAATTCCCATATAGAACAGAAGCTTCTTACTATGACTCAGGTCCATCTTTAGAAGAATTAGTTAATGCTGTCACTGCTAATACTTTGAAATTTGAGTAGGAGGAAAGGCAATTTTGGCAAGATATAAAGTCTACCATCCAAGACTTGGAGTGGCAGCAAAACTCAGGTAGATCTCTAGAAGAACTAGTTAATGTTTGTATTGCTAATACTTTGCAATTCCAGAACTTGAAAAGTCAGGCAGATCAATTGATGGAAGCTCTTAATCGCCTAGCCTCACAAGGAGAAGATATACAACCATATCAACCCGACGTATACCTAAGGGACGTTAATGCAGAGGCTTTACAGAGTGATGAGGAGTATAAGAATCTTGAGTGGATTACTCAAAGAATTTTTTGTGTCAAGAAGTAGATAAGGAGCTCGAAAGAGAAAAAGCTATATGTTTTAGCTCTGAGGTAAATACTAAATTCCAATGTGTTATCAAGAATGACTCTTTTCTTTTACCTAACAGGTTAGAGAAATTGAACGAAGAAGAACAAGGTGAAGAGACTATTGAGATCTTTCCATGGACTCAGTAGAGATCAAAAATTTGAAAATAGGGAAGCCAATGTATGTGAATGATCATCAAATGAGGCACTATCCTGAAGAACCTCAAAAGGAGGAAGCACATGTGACACTCGAAGATCACAATTTATCACATGATGAGGAAAACAAGGAGTCGAACTAGTGACACTAATCAAAGGCGTTGCTTGGGAGGCAACTTAAGGGAAGTTTATTTCTTTTCTTTACATTTCTGCATGTCTTTCTTATATGCATGTTTGTTTTTAAGTTTGTTTGTTTTTATGTGTTTTCAAATTATCAACAAAATGAGAGAGAGAATAAAACAAACAAACAAACATTTTCTTATTTTCCATTGCTTCTAAGACTATATAGTCATGATTAGAGAATGAATTGACTAGAAAAATCCATAGGAAAATTTAGCATGTACTTTTGCTCTTGTGATTGGTTATTATGCATTATTTTTAGAAGAGCAGTAGCTAGTGATAGACAAAAACTAGTGAGATGTTGAGACTTATTGGACCGACAGGTCCACATGACATATACATCTTAGACCTTCATGATTCGTACATTATAATTTTGTTTTGATTTTCTATTCAAGGCCACATTTTAATCACATGCATTACCATGGAAATGATTAGGCATTCTTTGTTTGAATAAGTTATATTAGTCAAATAGCCTACCCATTTAAATGAATTTTCCTTTGTTAAACCAACTTGAGCTTTATTTCCCTTTTCTTTTTATGCTAACTACATTACATGCTTTAAACCTAACCAAATGTCTCACCTAAGTCTTAAAGCTAGTGACACATTTGTTGATTGTTGAGTTTATGGATATGTAAAATTCTAATTGTGGGGATATGTATATGTGTGGGATGACTATAATTGTTGGGATGCCAATTTATGTCTTATCATTGAAATTTCTATGTTAATGTAGTTTCTTTCAATGTTTACATCAAAAAAAGAAAAGAAAAAGAAAAAGAAAAAGAGAAAAATGTTTGAATAAATGTATCAAGGAGGAAATTCATATGTATTAGAAAGTTGTTTATGATTAATCTTTCCTGCTAAAGTTGTATTGAATGGGTTACTTGAGTATGTTAAATATAAAGTAGATGTTATCTTGGAAGGTTCACTCATTATAGTTTCAATGTATTGTTATTATCAATCTTTATGAGTGATCCCTTTTGATTAGTTATGCTTCATGTGATTTGTGTGAGAGAGTTTGAGTTTGAGCGGTGAAACATAGTTTTTGCATTCATCATAGTTGGTGCATACAATTATGAGAGAATGTTGGTTTTTGCACTTGATGTTACATTGATTGTTACTCTTGTTTCACTAGCTTTGATGGCTTTTATGCTACTTTACCCAAATACATCTCACCTTGCCCTTCTCCACATTACAACCTTAAAAAGCCCTTTGATTCATGATGATGCAAATGAATCTTAGTGGCGGAGAAATGAAATGATATGCAAGGTTGTGGAATGTCTTGATTGTGAATGGTATTTAAGTGTTAATCGTGTTGTTCGTGTTGTTCGAGCTTTAAAATTTATAAGCCCTCAAATATCACAAACGCACGAGTCGCGACTCTAGTATAAGAGGGGTCGAGCCCACGAGGAGGGTACTAGCCTAATCCTAAGTTGTCTAAGGCTCAAAGAAAAGAATAAAAAGAAATAAAAAGTACATAAGTGAACACAGAAAGTAAATACGAGAATTTGATTCAATAATTGTAATGCAGAAACTTCAACAAAACATAATTAAACTGAGCAGTCACACAGGTCACAATGGAAATCTGTCAACAGCGTTAACCAAGTTATGAGAGGGGATTTTACCTATCACTAATGCTAATCTAGCCATTTATATATTTATAGGGTGTCAATTCTAGACGGTCGTTGAGTTGATTACTCTCTCTCGAATTATATTATAAACCCTAATCGAATTATGAAACTTGTAATTTCTCAATTCACAAATTGCCCACAATTCTAATTAGTTCTAAAGCACTCTAATAAACAATAAGGTCTTACATGAAATCTCTCTCTATGAAATTACTGACTAGATTGATTAAGTGGTTAATCAGATCGCCTAAGTCTCATTAATCGGATTTAATCATTTTATCTGGCTCACGCTCTCAGTTTGTTATTGAAACATGAAATTACATTAATCAATCACAACACTTAAAAAAATAAACAAAAAATAACTAAATCAACATTAACTCAAAGTAAAATCCCAGAGGAGAGTTTGGAACATTATCAATAACCCGAAATCCAATTCCATACAATCCATCTCAACTTTATACATTTAAATGAAAAGGAAATGAAGAGACAATAGAAATTAGGTTAGACAAATTAGGAAGGTAGCGGAGTTGGAATACCACCTAATTCGGGGAGCAGTGGAGTTAGGATCCACTTCTTCTTCCTTCTTCTTCCTCTTCTTCTTCATTGTCTCTATTCTTTTTCTCTCCCTTTAGGGTTTCTAAGAGTGGCTAAATGTAAAGCTCCTTCTTTTTGTCTTGCTGTTCTATTTATGTTCTTTTGTGTTTAGGGTTGAGTTAGGGTTTTTCTGGTGGGTCCGAAAGGTCCAAAAAATCCCTTGAAATGTGAAGTTTAGAAGTGGCTGTGCATCTACCCGTCGTAGGCCACGACCATGACCATGTAAGCCACGATCGTGCCCTATGTCAAGCCTTTATATTATGATGGGCCATACAATTGGCCTCAATTTGCTCCGAAACTCCTCCATTCTTTGATCTTTACCCTGAAATACTAACAAATACATCAAGATATCTCAAAAACATTATATTTATGTTCCAAGGATTGTTATAACCTATAAAACACTTAAAACACAAATAAATCATAAACTAACACCTATCAACATCCCTACACTTAAATGTTTGCTTGTTCTCAAGCAAACAAAACAACAAACAACATAAAGCATAAAACACACAATGTAACAAATGAGACAATGGCTTCAACTTCATGAAATAATTTAACTCTAGATATAATCATTCAAGTTGTTCCAAATTATTAACATGCCAAATCTGCGTTTAAGCACCTTGGACTCAATATACAACTAATCAAAATTTTAATGTTGAGTTTATTCACCCTATCACTTACACACACACATTGATAATCATTCAGTCAAAAAAAAGTGTAGCTATTCCTCAGTAGGTTTTCATGAAAAATCAAGTTACTAACAAGTTTGGTAGGTTTTAATTTGAAAACATTCTTTTTGTTGATTTTTCTTTAAGGACATGAACCTAATCTTTTACGCGGAGGCAAACATTTTTGATGAATGTCAATCCGGTTACTCAACTAAGTCATATTGTTATTAAGCTGCTTAGTTGGAATGTCATTATAGCCTTTTTACATGAAGGCACACATTTGTGATGCGTGTCGATTCGGTTACTCAGCTATATCACATTCTCAACTGATTACTAGCTCTATTCATAACTTGAAGGCCAGTGGAATAATTATTTTAGTTAAAATTATACAACTTTTTTTAACACAAAATTTTGCCTACCTTATTGCTTTAACTAATCATTCTTATGAAAATGTACTAATAGTGCCACTTATTTGATTGGCCTAAAATTATAAATGAGCATGGCAAATTTTTAGGGTGAATCGACTAACATCGTATCCTAATTAACCAACATATTTAGCCCTAAGTAACTAAGGTCACTAATTTCATAAGCTAATAATTCTTCACAACCTAAATGACTATGTTTAGGGCCAATTTTATCCCGTTAAGTCCTAGCCATTGATGCATTCATACAATTCACATCATGCAACCTAAACATACTATCTTACAATATGAAAAATTCACACTCAAGTTAAAATCACGCAACCCTCCCCACGCTTAAACAACACGTTGTCCTCAATGTGAGAAGGGTGCACAAACATACCAGGGGAAATAAAACTCAATATACAAAAAACATAAGAAAAATACTAACAAAAATGAAAAGAAAAGGGTTAGAACACGAAATCATTTATGGTGATGGAGGTGGTGATGGTGATGGTGATAGTGTTGAGACCAAATCTACTTGACATCGAGAGCGTTTCCCTATCTTATAAGTGATTCAAGAGAGCAAAATAATTAGCAATCCAAACCATTCCAAATCATTCAAAACTTACTTTAGAATTTAAAACAAACCTAACTACACAACAATTTAAATCTAAATACTAAACGTGCTAATTTAGGGTCATTAACTTGACCTTACATCCTTGGAAACTCAGCTAGGATCAATTATAAATGGCTTGCTTCCACCCTTTTTGTTCAACATCAATTTTGTATCATGTGAGTAAGCTACAAATTATAAAATGATTGGAAGGACAATATTGATAAAGTTTAGAAAACCAATTAATTTCAGTAATGTCCTTTTCACTAACAAACTGTTAATAAAATAGGGAATAACAAAACTCCCTGAATCTTCTATTAAGTTTAGCATTTTGTTTGGTAAAAGGGTGAGCTGCTCTTGTTCTTCCTTAGTCACTCCCTTTTCTTCTTCTTCTTTTACTTCACGAATAGAGACTTTCATAACTTCTTCAAACTCAATGTCCGTTGTCATCTGTTCTTCATCCTTATGCTCATTTGAAGATTCGACATCGTTAACTCTTATGAATGGTATTCTTAATGGGTAAGGCGAAGGAGGAACATAGGGAGGGTCCTCATTCTTTTCTTCATTTTTTCTGTTTCTCTTGGTCTTCTATAAAGTGAGTTTCAATTAGTCTATTTGTTAGTTCTCCTAACTCTTTCCCACTCCTAAGTATGATAGCCTTAACTTGCTCTTTTGGATATACTTTTATGTTGCTCGAAAGACTTCCCACACTTTTTGAAGATAACACATTGGAAAGCTGTTCCATTTGAATCTCCAGGCTGAGAATAAAAGAGGCATGAGTCCTTGTTACTAGGTCAATTTGCTCTTCTAACCTCTTCTGGGCCTCACCCATACTTATGAGCTTGTCTATAATCTTGTCCAGTTTGGAATTATAGTTATTGTTTTTATCCTGTTGATATCCATGTGACCCTTGATTTCTAAACTAAATTTTAGTTTTATTAGACCAATGAAAATTTTGGTGGTTATATCACCCAACCGGTATGTGCTGTAATAAGGATTGCTATCTCCCTAACTAACTTGTGCTCTAGTAAAGTTGAATTGCTCCACGTTGTTGTTGTCCCCTGAGAAACAATCAGCTGCAATATAACTCTCTTGTCCACATGACTAATATTCATATTGCATTGCTGTCATTGGAGAGGAAGAGCTTTCAGACTATTCAATTGCTTGGTTAGGTTGTCAATCTCAACTTGCAATGTTGTCATTGAATTTGCAGTAAAAATCATTCATCTTGTGTCTTAAAAGGTTGACTACTTTCTACTTCGTTCTGATTTCCAAAGACAACTAGTGTATGCCATATCTTTTAACAGATCGTGTGCTGCTTCAACTGTTTTCCTTATGAATGATCCTTTAGCGGCTATGTCTATGTTGCTCCTTGTGGGTGGATTAACTCTAGTGTAGAAGGTTTGCAATAGGAATTCATTGGGTAGGTTATGATGAGGACAACTCCTTTGTAACTCCTTATACCGCTTCCACACTTCATATAAAGAATCCCCGTCATTTTGTTGGAAATTGATAATTTCCTTTATTAGTGTTTGTTTGGTTGAATTTTTGGAGGGTGAATAAGCAATTTTTTCCACTGCAAAAGCTTTTTTAAAGAAAAATGCGTGTTTGGCTGTAAAATAAAAAAGCACTTTTTTAGTAAATATAGCATTTTTGGCAGCTAAAATACATCTTTTTAAGAAGCTCAAATTTGGAGCTTCTTAAGAAAGCACTTTTTTAGGTAGATTTTTCAGATCAATCAATGAGCCTTTTTTAGTCCCTTTTACCCTTATGTTTTACACATAATTCCCACAATATCCACAAACAAATCTTCACGTTTATTTTGAGATTTATATAATATTTTTGAATTTTAATATGTTTTACTATTTATTTTTGATATTAGTTTCACTTATGTTATAATCCATACAAAAGATTTAGTTAGATATATTTTCATTTATGTTTTGTATGGTTTAAAATTATATAATAATTAATATATTGTGCTTTGCATATTGTTTAATATATTTTAAATAATATTTATATGCATAAATAATTTTTTTACAAAATAAAATATAGTTAAAATTAAAAGTACTTTTTATTTTTATGTTGCCAAACAGTCTATTGTATGAAGTTCTTTCAAAAAAGCTCTTTTTTAAACTATAGTCAACTAGCTTCTTAGAAAAGCTCTACTGACAAAAGCTCTACTGATACAAGCTCCTCCAAACAGGCACTTAGTCTTGTTGTCTTGCTTAGAGGGAAATACTTATCTAGAAAAACTCACACCAACTGCTTTCAAGTTGTGATGTTAGATGGGTGGAGAGAATTTAACCAGGCCTTGGCTGGATCCCTAAGTGTAAAGGGAAAGAGCATCATCCTAACAGCATCCTTTGACATCCCAATATATCAGAAGGTGTCATAAATTTCTAAGAAATTAGCTAAATGAGCATTGGGATCCTCATTGGCTAACTTGTAGAACTGCATGTTGGTTCGCAACATGTTTAACAGTGATGGTTTGATCTCAAACGTATTCAATTACACCAGTGGTCACGTAATCCCTTGACGATGGGCATTGAGCTGTGGCCTTATGACGTTTATAAGGGTCCGTCGCTCTCCATGATGTATTTCCTCCACCATTATTCTTTCCATCTCTTTTTAGCATTCAACTCTTGAGATTTCCCATTGTTATCTGATGATATCCAAGTTGATGTGTCGTTTACTTTATGCCCAACTTCCTTTTTTCATAAAAAAGTGAAAAAAAAACTTAAACTATAAGAATTCAACTAATATACGCTTCCCCGGTAATGGCACAAAAAACTTAATTTTGTCGTTCAACCTTTAAAATTTATAAGTTCTCAAATATCGCAAGTGCACAGTTCACGACTATAGTATAAGAGGTGTTGATCCCACGAGGAAGGTACTAGCCTAATCCTAAGTCGTCTAAGGCTCAAAGAAAAGAATAAAAAGAAATAAAAATTGCACAAGTGAACATGGAAAGAAAATATGAGAATTTGCTTCAAGAATTGTAAAGCAGCAACTTTAACAAAACAGAATTAAACTGAGCAGTCACACAGGTCACAACGAAAATCCGTCAAGAGAGTTAATCAAGTTATGAGAGAGGTGATTTTACATATCATTAATGCTAATCTATCCATTTATGTGTTTACGAGGTGTCAGTTCTAGATGATTGTAGGGTTGATTACTCTCTCTCAAGTTATAACCATTAAACCCTAAATTGTAAACCTGAATCGAATTATGGAACTTGCAATCTCTCAATTCACAAATTACCCACAATTCTAATTAGTTCTAAAGCACTCTGATAAACAATCGGGTCTTGCACAAAATCTCTCTTTATGAAATTACCGACTATATTGATTAAGTGGTCAATTAGATTGCCTAACTCTCATTAATCTGATCTAATCATTTTTATCTGGGTCACCATCTCGGTTTGTTACCAAAATATGCAACTACATTAATCAATCACAACACCCAAAACAATAAACACAAAAATAACTAAATCAACATTAACCCAAAGTAAAATCCCAAAGGAGAGTTCAGAACATTATCAACAACTCGAAATCCAATTCCATACAATCCATCTCAACTTTAAATATTTAAATGAAAAAGGAACGAAGAGAAAATGGAACTTATGTTGGAAAAATCGGGAAGGTAGTGGCATCAAAATACCACCTAATTCGAGGAGCAGTGGCATTGGGATCCAATTCTTCTTCCTCCTTCTTCCTTTTCTTCTCCTCTCTCTCTCTCTCCCCTTTTTCTCTCCCTTTAGGGTTTTTAGGAGTGGCTGAATGTAAAGCTCCTTTTTGTTCTTCTTGTTCTATTTATGTTCTTTTATGTTTAGGGTTGAACTAGGATTTTTTCGGGGTCTAAAAGGTTAAAAAATCCTTCTAAACGTGAAGTTTAGAAGTGGATGTGCATCTGCCTAACATAGGGCCACGATTGTGGCCTATATCAGGCCTTTCTGTCACGATCCATGCAATTGGCCCCAATTTGCTCCGAAACTCCTTCGTTCTTCGATCTTTACCCTGGAACACTACAAACACATCAAGGTACCTCAAGAACGTCATATTTAAGCTCAAAGGATTGTTCTAACCCATAAAACACTTAAAACTCAAATAAATCACAAATTGACATAATTCTACCCTAAACATATACTAAACAATTGAATAAACGGCTAGAAATATATCAAACTATACCCTAAAATACAACGCATTTCACACCTATCAAGTGTACCTATAGATATATCTTATTTAAACACATTTTCTAAGTCTACCTCTAGATTGCTCAATTTCTAAAGGTGATGATTGTTGATTGATCATGAGTATAAGTGTTGAATGTTAATTTCTTGCTATAGTTTTTAAAAGTCATTCATCTTTGCTTATGATTATGTATTCTTGAGAAATATGAGAAATGAGTAAATATTTTTGGGTCTATGATTTTGATATTGATGTTTTGCTCGAGGACGGTCAAAAGATAAGTGTGGGGGAATGAGCAGTAGTTAGCTTAATTTTGACCTAAGGTTAGAGAAGACTTGGATATGAACATGGAATCTATTGGATAACTCAATAGTGAGATATAATCTCTAACATAAAGATGACCCAAATAATGTCTATCTTCAAGAATTACAAATAAATCTATGGTCTTTGTCGCAATGTGGTATAAATTGTGTCCTAATTTGCAGTGTCCTAAGCACACTTAATTTTTTAAAGATATAGGAGAATCAATAGTCATAGATACTAGCATATATTAGATTGTGTTTAATGGTGTTGATTGTCTTTTTCTAAGCTAGTCAATATTGTAATAACCGTAAGTGCATAACGTATCTATAACTAGTACCAGCAAGTAGGGGTTGATCCCACGAAGATAGTGATTATTAGTAATTACTTTTTTCATATTATTTAGCCAAGAGATTGATTTTAGAGTTTAAAAAAGAAAATAAAACTAAAGAAAGTAAAATAAAATAAGCAACAATATTGAATAGAGAATTAAGAATTCACTTAGAAAATTACTGATATAAATAAGTAGTATCTAAGTTTTAAATCCACTAAACCTTTAACATATTGATCTTTTATTGCTCAATTGTTTTATTGATTTATTAGATCGTGGAGATTTCTATGGTAGGTTAATAGCTGACCTTGAATCTACTAACAACTAATTCTAAGGCTTTCAACCGAATTACTCAAGTTAAAGTTTATAAGATTGTTTTACTGATTTGTGAATCCCTCTATTTGGTTTGACCCTAATTCGGAAGATTTTTGTCATCCTATCTCTAGGTCCTTCCAATTACGGTAGATATATTCATCAATAGGATTTCTCAATCTGTATGTTTGAAATCAAATTACGATATAATATTCTCAGGTCTATTAGAACATAAATAAAGCACATAATCAGATCACAATATAACAATCAAACCAATAACATTAATAAAATAATCAAATAATATCAAAGTATTAATATAGGGTTCATCTAACCTAAATACTAATAAGATGTTTAGTTACACACTATCGAAAACGAAATCCAACTTAAACTGAAAGAAAAATGAATTGAAAATCATAATTTTAAATTTCCCTGATAGTCTTCTATCAAATATTCTTGCGATGTAGAGGTTTGATCTTGTATTCTGATGGATCTTTCGATGAATTCCTTGTGTTTTTTGCTACTTTGGATCAAAATCGTCCCTTGAGAATGATAACCACATTTAGAATTGCCTCCTCCAGTTTCCTCTCTGACTATTACCTCTGAAAAGAATCTTTTATATTTAATTCTAGGGATTTGAATGATGTATCAAATATGAGGTATAAATATGATCAATTATGCATCTATCAAACATCCCCACACTTAAGCTTTTGCTTGTCCTCAAGCAAATAATAATCAAAATTATAAATCTACAATATCAATCTATCATCAATTTCGATCTGTCCATTCATACTATACATCATTATATCATATTGAATCAAATTAACATACAATTAGAATTAAGTAATTAATCCCTAAGCAATATTAAATAGTAATCATATTAACATTCACATTGAAATAAAACATTTATCTTCACGCCCTTACCAAGATTTCAATCAATGCACTCAAGGGTTTAGGTGAAAAACATAGTAGAACTCTTACCATAAGCTTGCAATAAATTCACATCTCCAACACTTATGTATAAACTAGAAATAAAAATTAAAAGTTCTTATAAGGTTGTAACGGGGTTTAGGTAAGGTATGATTAGGATAATAAAAAGGTTAAATTAAAGGAGATTTATTAAAAGAAAACATTACAAGACTTGTTTACAAATACACATCGGTCCTTTCATTGCAAAACTAATGGTACTATATACTTATTATTTTCTTCCTTTTTTCTCTTCTTTTCTTATGTTTTTAACACAATAATTTGAGTATTCAGTACCATAATTATAGAAATAATGAACCCTTCAAGAATTTCAAGTCTCAAACAAGTAAATAATGTAAATAATCTTTAAGGTTCAAATCAATAAAAAGGTTTTCTAAAAAAACAAGATAAAGGTTAATATGTGGGTTTAATAAATGAAAAAGCTAAGGCTCAACTTGGTCATTCCTAAAGGTCAATTTAACGGTGTGGTAATTTTTAAAGAAAAAGGCTTAAACAAATTGTTGAATCAAAGTGCCTTTATCATGTCAATGCTTCTAACTTAATAAATAAGGTCTCAATATGTATAATAAAAGCAAGTTCTAGAATCATCCTACTACATATGATAACAAATATGAGAGAATAACAAAAGCTTAAAAATTTTGCTCTTAGGCTCAAAAGCTCACAAAAAAAGAAAGGAATATATGTGTGTAAATAATATACGATATCATTCAACTTGAATATTTCAATGAATACTAAAAATATGAGTTATAAAAGCAATTTTATTCTAACTATCATCCTTTTACTTACTAATTCAATCAATATTCAACAATGAAATATAGTATTGATGGACATATTCCAATCAATTCAAAATATCAATTAATAAGATTCATAATCAAGATTATAATAAGCTTTAAAAAATCGTTAAAAATTAATAAGCTTGAAAAAAATTCATTAAACCCATCCCCACACTTAAAGTTGTACATTGTCCCCAATGTCCACAATATAAGTAGAGATAAAAGTAAGAAGGTTTTTTGGCACTTTCCTGATTGTGACAATTTCCTGACTTCAAATGCATCCAATAGTGAACTACATCTTTGCAAAATTTAAAAGAAAAGCACAAATAGAATAAAAGAAATAAAGATAACATAAAAATAACATGAAATAAAATCCTATACTAACACATGAAATAAAATAAAAAGGAAATAAAACTAAACTTATCTTAATTCATGGATTGCCTCCCATGTAGCACTTTTTTAATGTCGTTAGCTTGATGTACCCTTTATGTTAAACTTCATCCTGGATCAATAATGAGTGGCTTGCTTCCACTCATTTCCATGCATAAAGGTTTTATAGCCTATAAGTAACCCACATGTTGCAAGTTAATAGTAAGGACATAATTTATCAAATTAGTATATCCAATTGTAAGCATTAATGCCCTTTTTAATGATAAACTGTTAATGAAAGAGGGAAGAACAAAACTTCCTTAATCATTGGTTGACTTAAATACTTTGTCTTTGAGGAAGTGGGAACCCTTTGTACTTAAGGTTACTACCAACACCTTATAGTAGGTTCCTTATTTCGTTCCTCTGCTAGTTCTTCCTTAACTACCCCTATACACTCTTCTTCTTCTTCTTGGACAGAAGTTTCTGGCTTATCTTCTTCAATCATCTCCTACCACTTCTCTACTTCATCTTATTGGATGGAGGTTTCTTCGGAAAGCTCTTCTTGGAATGTCTGTTTATCTATGAAGCCAACCATTGTCTTTGCTTCACTTTGCTGTGTTAATAGGTTCAAATAGTATTATACGTTATGATCAAGATATTAAGGTAAAGAAACCCTTTCTTTGAATTCGCGATAGCTAGCTTTAAGTTCAGCAAGGTATCCATTATTTTCTTTGTAATGCTTCCTTTTCCTCCTCTTTTCCTCCTTCATCTTCTTCTAGAAGCTCATTTCCATTCCTAATGGTGATTGCCATTTTATATTCCTCAACATCAATTTCAGTAGTACTGGGCAAACTCCCTTACATCTCATCAAATATTATCATCGCCGACTGGTCCATCAGATTCACCAAATTTTGTATACGAGCATTTATTTTTAATGCCTTATGATTGATTCTTAAATGAAATCAATCATTATATCTTCCAGAGTTACCTCATTAATTGAAGGTGTTTGGTGTTGTAAATATCCAGCTGGAGCATAGTTATTCCATCCATAAGTGTAAGAGTTGATCCATTCTGAATTGTAGTTGTTCTTGTATAATGCACCATGAGGTTTATTATCTATGTTAGGTTGCTCCCACACATAAGTTGATGCTCTACATTCATAACTGTAGTGATAACTCCCACTAATGTTGTGACATAGCCTAGATATCAGTTGAGTTTCTGAAAACATATAAGAAAACCTCTCTCTCCCATATGGTGATATTAGAGATTGTGAAGAAATATTCAAGCTCCTATAAAAGTATTGTCTATTTTATCCTTCCATTATGAGTTGTGGCTATGACAATGAATTTTAAATCCTATAATAACCCACATACTTAAGATGAAGTAGAGAATTTCAAAAGATAATTAAATGAATAAACCATAATTACAATAAAATACAATAACAAATAATCACAAAATCTTAATTAAAATAAAAGAAAATAGAAACTTAAATAAAATAAGGAAAAGTGGCTAGAATAATAAAATAGAGATTTTCCTAATATCATTGTCCTCAATAACGATGCCAAAATCTTGATTGACTTTTTCTAAGTTAGTCAATGTTGTAATAATCACAAGTGCACGACATAGCTATAGTTAGTATGGATAAGTAGAGGTCGATCCCACAAAGACAATAATTATTAGTAATTACCTTTTTCTATTATCTAGCATTTAGATTGATTTTGGATTTTAATTAAAGAAAATAAAACTAAAGCAAGTAAAATAAAATAGGTAATAATATTGAATAGGAAATTAAGAATTCACTTAGAAAATTACCGATATCATTAATTAGTATCAAGGTTTCAAATCTCCCTAAACCCTTAACAAATTGATCTTTTATTACTCAATTGTTTTATTGATTTATCATACCGTGGAGATCCTATGGTATGCTAATAACTGACCTTGAGTCTACTAACATCTAATCCTAAAGTTTTCAATCAAATTATTCAGGTTAAAGTTTATAGGATTGCTTTACTAATTTGTGAATCCCTCTATTAGGCTTGACCCTAATCTAGAAGATTTATGTTATCTTATCTCTAGGGTTGCAATCAATTGCTTCCAATGTATATCTATTCATCAATAGGATTTCTCAATCTCTATGTATGAAATCAAATTATGATATAATATTCCTAAGTTTATTATAACATAAATGAAATACATAATTAGATCACAATATAACAATCAAACTAATTTCATTAATAAAACATCTAAACTAAATACTATCAAGATTTTTAGTTACACATTATCGAACACAGAATCGAACATACACTGAAAGAAAATCAAATTAAAAACAATATGTTCATAATTCTAAATCTCCTGATTGTCTTCTATTAAATATTCTTGCGATATAGAGGTTTGATCTTGTATTTCAATGGATCTTTTGATGAATTCCTCATGTTTCTTGCTTTTCTAGATCAAAATCTCCCTTTGAGAACAATATCCATTTCTGGAATCTCCTCCTTTAGTCTCCTTTTTGACTATTTCCTCCGAAAAGTGTCTTTTATATTGAATTATAGGGTTTTGACCGATGCACAGTCTGCTGCATGATCGTGCATCAGACAGTGCATAATCAAATTCTTTGAATATCACAAAATTGCAAAGCCTAGGAGATGTGCATAGGTAGATACACAGCTCTGCATTCCTTCTATGTGTCAAATCTTTGTTTTATGTCGTGTCTTCATTTGAATTCTTTTTCTTTAAGTCCGTAAAGGCAATTATACTTTCTAAACACATTTGGAAGGCCTTAAGTACCAAATATACGATAAAAGTATAAAATATAAAGAAAAAATGCATCAAATATAAGGTATAAATATGATCAATTATACATCTATCAAGGGTTGAAATATCTGCAGTCAATATGGCTTGGTCTATTCCTTCTGTGTGTCTAATCTTTGTTTTATGTCACGTGTTCATTTGAATTCTTCTCCTTTAAGTCCATGAAGGCAATTATACTTTCTAAACACATTTGGAAGGCATTAAGTACCAAATATACGATAAAAGTATAAAATATCAAGCAAAAATCCATCAAATATACGGTATAAATATAATCAATTATACATCTATTAAAGGTTGAAATATCTGTAGTCAATATGGCTTGGTTTATAATCGTGGCCCAAATCATGCCCAATTGGAATTATAATTTTTATTTAAGTATTAAAACCCTAGTTTTTGTTTTAGTATTCAAGGAATATTTATTTTCATTTAAAAGGACTTTTTTTAATCATTAATACAATTATGAGAGCTTTCTCTTTGGTTCTTTAAATAAAATTTCAAACCGATCAAATTATTTACTTGTGGTATTCAAATTAGCTTATAATCATGGTTCTAATTCTTCATAACAATAGGTCATGATTTATCTTTTATTTTTTGTTCATAATTTTGTATAATTATTAGTTTAAGGTTCTATTTTTAGTCTAGTTTTAGCTTCCTTGGGTTTTATATACAAATCAAGTGTGTTGGGTTTTAAGGTTTCATTATTATGGTTCACATTATCTTCATTTCAATAAGAAATGATCCTAAGGCCTACTTAGAGTGAAAAAAAAGAAGATGATAAAATTTGACCATTAACATTACATTGAAGTAAAGAAGATAAAACTCGTTGTTAATAAGTTTACTATCTCTACTATTGTTTGGTAAGATCATCTTGTGATAAAAAGGTGAAGGATCCATGTTAGGCCTATTGACAACTGAGAGGATAAGAAGCTGATAATGAAAAAGTGATTTATCCTTAACTACTATTATATAGATTTGCTCTAGTAATTATAATGCCTCACTCAATATTTGAAGAGTGTTAAGGAATGCCCCAAGAAGATAGAAATTTCCATAATTTAAGCAAATGTAGAGGAGTATCAGAAGCCATTATAGTTAGATTTCTAAATAGTATAAATTATAAGATCACTTACGAGGTAGAATTATAACAATATGTAGAGTTGGAAGATATGGTTTATATTTTCATAAAGACTAAAAGAAAGCTAAAAAGGAAGAGTAAATGCTTATAACAAAATTTTAATTCATCTTCACAAAAAAAGCAAGTTAGAAAAAGGATGATAATGTTGTTCCTAATTCCAAACTTACATCACCTAAACAAAGAGGGAAGGTGACCAGCAAAGTGATAAGTAAATCTAAAATCTAAATTTGTACTCAAGATATTACGTGCTTTCTTTATTTGGGAAAAGGGTATATTGCTTCACAATGTCTTAACAAAAAGTTAATGATTATGAGAGATGATGGAAGGATTAAGATTGAAGGTGAAAGTGATGAGGATTCCATACCACCTTTAGAAGATTGTTATGATACTAATGTTGAGTATCTAGTGGATAAGGAGGCACTTATGATTAGATGAGCTTTAAATATCCAATTTAAAGAAAATGATATTAGTAAGCAACAAGATAATATTTTCTATACAAAATGCCATATCAATAACGAAGTAGCATAATTATTAGTAGAGGTAGTTGTATAAATTTAGCTAATGCTACCTTGACTAAAATGTTAGGCTTACTTACCATGAAAAATCCTCAAACATATAACCTTCAGTGGCGAAATGAACATGGTGTGGTAAGGATTAATAAACAAATGTTAATTTCATTCTCATTTAGAAGATATTATGATAAGGTGTTGTGCAATGAGGTGCCTATATATGCTAGTTGCATTCTCTTAGTGATACCCTAGGAACTTGATAGGAGGATCATAAAAGATAAGTTTATTAATAGGTATTCTTTTTGTGAACAATAAACCTATTACTATCGTCATTGACACATAGATAAGTGTATAAGAACTAGTTTACGTTAAGATGATATAAAAATAAAAAAGTGAGTAAGCTAAAAAATGAGGATGAGAGATAAAAAATGGAAAAAGGAAAAGAAATTGAGGCCAAATAAGAAGAGTGTTCAGAGAAAAGCAAAGAAACATGTGAATAGTAATAATAAAAAGAGTGAGATCAAGAGAAAATTTTATTTTAAACAGTCTATGTTATACTATAGTACAAAGAGGCTTGTTTGAATATTAATAATCTTGATGTTTTCGTACCTAGTCTTTTTATTTCTTTGTTTTGGAATTGCCAAAATGTATTTCTTAATGATATTCCTAGCAATTTACCACTAATAAAGGGAATAAAACATCAAATTGATTTCATACCCAGTGTTAACATTCATGATCAACCAACCTATAAAAGTAATTTAAAGGGGACTAAGAAAATAAAAAGTCAAGTTAACGAGCTTTTTCAAAAAAGTATGTCAAAAAGAGTTTGAGTTAGTGTTTTATTCTGATCTTACTTGTTCCTAAGAAGGATAGGCCGTGGAGACTGTGTATTAGCTGTTAAGCTATCAATAAAATAATCGTAAAATATCAACACTTGATTCTTATATTGAATGATATACTTGATGAGTTACATGAAACTTGTTTGCTTTAAAAAATTAATTTAAAAAGTAGATATCATCAAACTAAGATAAAAGAAAGAGATAAGTGAAAATTTCCTTTCAAGTAAAATATGACTTGTATGAGTGGTTAGTGATGTCTTTTGGATTATTTAAGGCACCTAATACATATAAATTTTAATGAACCATCTTTTATGTGCTTTAGTAGGAAATTTGTGGATGTTTATCCATCCTATTAGAGTAGAAGGTGAAGTTCTCAGTTTTGACAATATTTTGATATATAGTATGACTTTAGATAAGTATGTAAAGATTATTTTGAATGTTTTTATAGCAAGACCAAATTATATGCTAATATAAAGAACTGTTCCTTTTACATGGAAAAAGTAGTTTTTCTTAGGTTTTTTACGAGTGCAAAAGGGGTAAAGGTGAATAAAGAGAAGGTTAAGGCTATTCAAAAATGGTATACACCTAATCAAGTACAAACAAGGTAAGAACAAATGTCGTGGCTGATGTTTTGTTCCAAGGTTTACCTTGATCTCTATCTCGAATACAAAATTATTAGGCTTCGAACATGTTAAGGAATTATATAAAAATTATGATGATTTTGCATCTATCTTTAGGGTTTGTGACAAAACTATTTTTGAAAAATTCTTTAGTCATGAGGTTTTTATTTAAGGAAAATAAATTATGAGTGCCTAGAAGTTCTTTGAGACAATTATTTAGTGCGTAAGGTATAAAAGAGAGGATTGATGGGTCATTTTAGTATTAAAAAGACTTGAGATACTTTTCTTGAACAATTTTTGGCCTCATAAATGTCATGATGTTAAAATAATTTGTATTAATTGCATTATAAGTATATAGGCTAAGTCTAAGGTTATGTCACCTAATTTATATAGTCCTTTATCAATCCATAGTGAACTTTGGGTTGATTTTCTTATAGATTTTATTTAAGGCTTATCTAGGTCCAAACAAAGTAAAGATTTTATTTTTATTATTGCTGATAGGTTTTCTAAAATCACATATTTTCTTGCATGTAGTAAAACTAATGATGCAACTAATTACAACTCCATTTTCTTAATAATATTGTATTTAATATAGATGCGAAATTCTTTAGTTACTTTTATAAGGTTTTGTAGGGAAATTTGGGAACTAAGTTGTTATTTTTAACTACAGTCATCCTTAAATAGATGGTCAAATAGAGGTAATAAATATGATTTTGACAAATTTATTACACGCTATCATTTAGAAGAATTTAAAAGCTTAGGAAGATTGTTTATTGTTTATTAGATTTACATATAATAGAGCTAGTACTACTGGTTGTTCACCTTTTGGGGTTGTTTATAGTTTTAATATACTAACTCTATTTGATTTGGTTCATTTACCTATTTAAGGGAGGAGTATCTTGAATGGTAGAAAGAAAGTTGAAATGGAGAAGCATCTATATGAAAATGTTTGATATTACATTGAAATAAAAAATGAAGAATATTGGTAGATGGACATTTGACTATATTTTTAGACCCATATTTGATATATTTTGCTTAATATTTTATACTTTTATCATATATTTGGAACTTAATTTGCTCCAAGTGTGTTTAAAGTTGATAATTGCCTTCATGGACTTAAAGGAGAGGAATTTAGATGAAAACAAGGAGTAAAATGAAGAATCGACAAATATGAAGGAATGCACAACTTGCACTTTCCCATGGTTATCCATTTTCACGATAACCAGTGAATTCCAAGTATGCACGATCTGATGCATGGCCATGCATAAGATCATGCATCGATCAAAAAATTAGAATTTCATATAAAAGTAATGTTTCAGAGGCAATTAAAAGGAGGAGATTTTGGGAGGTGATTTCCAGAAATGGAGTTATTCTGAAGGGGCAATTTTGGTCCAAAGAAGTGGAAAAGATGAAGAAATATTGAAAGATCCATCAAAATACAAGATCAAATCTCCACATTGCAAGAATATTTGATAAAAGACAATTAGGGAGATTTATAATTATGAACCCATTTTTTTCGATTCGTATTTCTGTTTATATATGTTTGATTTCGTATTCGATCATGTGTAACTAAACGTCTAATTAATATTTAGGTTAGATGAACGTTATGTTAAAACTTTGGTATGAATTGATTCTTTTATTAATGCAGTTAGTTGTTGGATATATTATAATCTAATTATGCATTTTATTTATGTTTTAATAACTCGAGAATATTATATCATAATTTGATTTCATACGTAAAGATTGAAAAATCCCAATGTGAATAGATCTACTGTAATTAGAAGGAGTTGATTACAATCTTAGAGACAAGATGACATAAATCTTCCGGATTAGGTCAAACCTAATATAGGAACTCATAAATCCGTAACATAATCCTATAAGATTTAACCTAAGTAATTCGGCTAGAGATCTTAGGATTAGTTGTTAGTAGATTCAAGTTTAGCTATTAGCATACTATAGAAGTCTCCACGGTCTAATAAATCAACAAAACAATTACATGATAAAAGATCAATTTGTTAAAGGTTTAAGGGGATTCAAACCTAGATATTAATTTTTGATAACGATAGTTTTCTAAGTGAATTCTATTGTCTTTGCATCATTATCTTTTCCTATTTCTTTAATTGTTTTATTTTTTATTTTGTTAAAAATCTAAAATCAATCCTTAGGTTAGATAATAGGGAAAGGGTAAGTACTAGTATTCATAGTTTTCGTGGGATCGACTTATACTTGCCAGTATTAGCTACAACTATGTCGTGCACTTGCGATTATTACAATATTGACTAAAACGAAAAAAGTCAATCAAGTTTTTGGCGTCGTTTCCGGGAACTTTGATATTAGGAAAGCTTGAATGCTATTAATCTAGATATTTTTATTTTATTTACGTTTTATTTTTGTAACACCCCATTACCCTAGGGTACGCACCGGGACGCCCGTAGGTCATTCCGACACATATCCTAAGATAAGGGAGC
>JAOTAY010046811.1:0-20748 GCA_025629805.1 Erythroxylum baracoense
CCATTATGCATCGTTTGAATAAATTCTTGTCCACTTCCATTGAGAAATCAAGAGAGATACGACTTGTTATAGTAGTCCTGTTCAAGGTTAGTAATTGACTGCGAAAGTTGATAATTTATTACTATTGTAGAAAAGTAGTAAAAAATTTGCGTCAAGTAGGACTCCCACTAGACTCTAAAAAATAAACAGACTGTATTATTGTGATGTCTTAAAGAGTTTTCTCGTAAATGCTTTTTACCTTTCAATATCATGACATGAGGAGCTTTTCTGAATTTTAAAGTTAGTAGGCCTCCTTTGGAAAACTAACCCTGTAATTGATTAATTTTCCTTAAATTTATGGAATTTTGACTTTCAAATGCTCCTTCCCACCTTCCTACAAGTATGGAGGAGACCATCCATAGGGCAACCAGGTCCTACGGGAGGTGATTTTCCAGCAGTTACTAGGGAAGGTCACAATATTCTTGACGTCATCTTTACATCTCCAACACAAAGCCTTGGTGGGTTTTCTAATAAGGAAATTTTCTTGCCGCATCTCTTTGTTTCAATATTTCTTGTTTCCTATAACAAACAATGTATAGATATTATTCAAATAAATTTTACTTTGCACATTGTAATTCTGCATGGCATTATCACTTCGAAGATTTCACTGTGCAAATGTGCAGTGACCACCTGCTAGTTTATTATATACTGGTTTTATGGCGGTTTAATACTGATTGAACCTTTAAACTTTAAACCTTTCCTTTAACTGGTTCCGTGTTCGGTCTAGTTTCTAAAACATTGGTATTAGTTTTATTCAACTGAAATCACTTAATTTAGAATCTTATGGAATTATTAATTTTCCATTATTCAATCAAACGCTAGCATTCAAAAAAATCATTTGTTAAAAAAATTAGTTGTCGCTCGATATAAATCATTTAAGATAATATAGATTTTTAAAACATTTTTTAGAAACTTTTTAATTAAAGATAATGATTATATTTAACAATTTTATTTTCAATCATTGAATGATCATAGAAGAATGGAAATATATACAATGCACCTCTCAAAATTGAAATATAGAAAATAAGAAGGTATTTACAAGGTTTTAAAAACCGGACTGAACCGGCCTGTTCAACCTGAAAAAGTTTGAACCGGTTAGTGGTCTGGTTCGGTTTTACCTAATAACCTCTATATATTAAAACTGACTGGTTTATTAGCGAACCGGCCAGTTTTTTGTCAAATCGGTCCAACCGGTTCTGTACAAAGCTGCAAATATTCCTAATATCAATAAAGGCTGGTTTATGGTTCATTTCATCAAATCTTATAGGCTTCTCCCCCTCTCAATCGCCTTCTCTTCGATCTTGTCTTCGCTGTCTCTACCCGCCTCCATGGAAGAAGAAATAAAGCTCCTCTCACACACACACATACGAAGAGAAGCCATAACTCTAAGATTCTACCGGCACCGGATCTAAAACCGATGGTCGGAGCTTTCAAAACTTATCTGGGTAGGCCATGGATGTAGTACTCAAGAACTGTGATTCTCAAAACTTACATTGATGGTTTTATTAGTCCAGCAGGTTGGTTACCATGGAATAATGAAAGCTTTGCTCTTGACACTCTCTTTTATGGAGAATATCAGAACTCTAGACGAGGTGCTTCCACTAGATTGAGGGTTAAGTGGAAAGGCTTTCATGTTATAAAGAGTGCTGCTGTGGCCTCCCGGTTTACTATGCGAAGCTCTATCGTCGACCAGTCATGGTTACCGACCACCAAAGTTTCATTCACTACTGGACTTTGAGCGTTTTACTTGTGATTGATAATTGTCAATATAAATGCTCAAGCGACTTTGTGAGTACTAAATTGCACATGTTAACTATCAATTTCAGAGTTGCTTTTCAATGGTAGCTGACATTTGAAAGTTAATCTGATGAATTCCTTTTGCCTTATTAAGGACATTTCTGTGGTAAAACATTTCGTGAAAAAAAATTTTGTGATGAGAACCTACTTCCAAGTGTAGATATGCTTAAAGTGTTAATAACCTTGACTTTCCCCTGGAGTTTCTCTTTGTTATTTGTGCGATGGAAGGTCTTTGTTTGCATTTCTACCCTCTATTCAACTTTTGTAACAACTTGTATTGCGAAGACAATTCTTAAATGATGCATGTATGGGGCTTCATGATGTTTATCTTCATGGATTTTTCTTTTCTTTTCTTTTTTTCTCCTGATCTATACACAATTCAGTTTAACTGGGTACAATGCATCACTCGGAAGTCCATAGAAGTTAAGTGTTAGTCTTCACCGTGTCATTTATCTTTGAAATTCTTCTTGTGTAGGATTATTATTTAGATTTCTTTGGTGATCCTGAGACAATTGGTAAGGTAAGCACAACTTTAGTGAACATGTAAAATTAGATTGCACATGTCAAATAAAACTCCATTTAACTGAACTTTATTCTTTCTAAACTTCTTGCACTCAGATAGGAACAGATATTGAAGACTTCAAATGCTCATGGTTGGTCGTGAAGGCTTTAGAACTTTGTACCAAAGAGTAAAAGAAATTATTATATATAAGAGTGGTGTAATGTTTAGTTCATTTATATGATTATTTTCTAAGACAAAATAGCTTTTATATGTTGTTAATGCTCTTCCCATCCAGGGAAACTATGGGAAAACTACCCCTGCCAATGTAGCAAAAGTGAAGGCTCTTTATAACGAGCTAAATCTTCAGGTGTGTGTTTTAAGTCCTTGTAGTAAATGTGCAGAGCTGGTGGCTTTACTCTTCCTTAGTATCGTAAGTTCATATCAAGGAACTTTCAGGTTTTTTATGTTTATCAACTTCCCTTGATGTTCATCTTGACAGACTGAGTTTATTGAGTACGAAAGGAAAAGTTATGAGAAATTGATAACGTCTATTGAAGCTCATCTGAGCAAAGCAGTCCAAGCAGTGTTAAAATCTTTCTTGGCTAAAATATATAAAAGACAAAAGTAGTGCAAGGACTATGAGGTTGATGATGCTGAATGTTTCCTAATTAGTGAAAAGTTATTGCTTCCTAATTAGCTTGGTGTTCTGTTCCTTCCTGAAAATAACTTGTACTTGCTTGCATTAAAGCACTGCTCATCATTCATAAGATATGTGAACGATTTGACATTTCCTGATGATTATATTCTGATGAACAATTTCTCAACCACCAAACAAGGCATAGTTTTGTCACCAACTCTTTTGTTAACTAGTATGTATGCATTTTTAAAGGTGGTGTTTTCAACCGAAAATCCTATATTTAAGTTAAAAATGTTTGGTTGGATGCAATCTTAATATTTTTAATGAATTATTAAATACTAATATAATTCAAAAACTAATATCTTGAATTAAGAAGGGAACATATGTTCCGGTTGATATTGATTGTATTGAACATACTGATTTTGGATTGAAGAAAAAGAACCATCGCCTGATCTTGATTATATTGAACTTGAAAAGACAATTTATGAAGAAAATGTATTTGACACAATGAATGAATTAAGAACATCTACTGATGATCAGTTTATATCTTATTTTGATCATATTTAAGTTAAAATTATATTGTGTTATAAGTTTACAATTGAGAATAATTTCTTACATTACTAATTTGTAATTTATTTTAATGCAGTAGAAGAAGTTGATGCAAATACTTTGGATGAAAGCATAATTTACGAATCTTTAAATAACATTGGAAAATTTGGAGTTTTTGACGATGATAAGACGCAACCTCTTTCAGAAATACAATTTTGATTTTGATTTTAAGTTTTATTTTAGATTCATATTTATTTATTATTAGTTCATTATATAATAATAGACATTAGTATATTTTTTATTTCAATAAAATATTTCATTTTTACTTATTCTCATGAGTTTTACTTCTTATTTATTATATACCGGTTTTATAGCGGTTCACTACCGGTTGAACCTCTAAATCTTCAATGTTTCCTTCGACCGGTTCGATGTCCGGTCCGATTTTTAAAACATTGGGTATTTAACTTGTGAAAATCCAAGACATATTTTTCTTTTCATATTTTTCTTTATGTAATTTTCACTCGCTTATATCATATGTCGATTATTAGTAATATCATAGACAATCTTACTTGGAGTTTATCATGAATATGATAAGATCTTTTGACCTTAATATCATTTTTAAATTATTAAAGATTATATATGTTTAAAAAGAACGAAAGATTGAAACTATTTCATTGACTCTTCCTAATCATGAATCTTATTATATTTTAACATTCACTTGATTCCTTCATGTCAAGAAGGATCCAACCAAATGAATTTTATTAAATTTTAACATTCACTTGAATCTTTCTTCACGTGGATTCAAGTCATTTGGTTCAATCCTTCTTTATAGTTTCTATTTTTGATTAATAATTTTTATCCTCCACTATCCCTTTCTGCTGCGAACTATTAGGATATTACCTATTAAATTTATTTTTATGCTTTTGAAATTGATTTTTTTATTATTTTCATTATAAATTATAAATTGATGGTTATGACTTTTTCTTAATATAAAATACTAACTTTTTCCATTCGTTTCTTATACAATATAACTCAATTTATGATATTCTAATATTTAGTGGTTACGAAAAGAAGCACCTGCGTTCGTTTTCCTTCTTAATCATAATGTGTTGACAGTTAATGCATTCAACATTTACTTATTTCCCTTTTACTGTAGTAAAGTATTAGAAACATCCTCTTGTTTGGTCGATAGGTCAAGATGGCTTAGTCAGTTGATCAACTGACAAAATATTATGAGCATGGCTCGATTCATGAACTAAATCTAACATTCATTAATATGCAAACCAATCTTGATCGATGAAGGCTTACTTTAACCCTTCTCCACCAAAATTTAATTGAGGAGTTATTTCATCCTAATTCTTACTGAATAACTTAAATTTGTTTCACTAATAATAATTATCCTAAATTTATATTTTCAATACATCTAATTATACTTTTTTATATCTTTAATTATAACTACAAAAAATTATTTAAATTCATTCAACATATCTAATCCAAGTGATCACATCTTGAAATTATACAACTTAAACCTACTTTGAAAACTTGTTTACTTTTAGTCCAAAACGGTGTTCTTAGTTCATCATTTTGTCAATAAACTTTAGATTTTTATGTGATAAATACAAAGTTTTAAATAGTAAAATGGGGATTATATCGCAGCTAAATATGACTACATATGATGTAGGAATCGTAGTATTGCAGACAGTAATTTAAAAGCCTTGAATAACACAACCAAATTTCCCCAAATTTATTCACGGTTTTCGTAGGTACCTGTTCATGGTTTTTCGTGTGCTTAACAAATTTTAGACTTTTATATGATACAAACTTGTCGAATTTTCCACACGGTATTCCTACATATACCTCTCAACCATCCCTCCATTGTCCACCAAATATCTTAACTAATATATATATATATATATGAAATCATTAGGCCATGCATGCTCTTATTTTTCACTTACGAAGCTTATGTGTGTGTGTCTATATATATATATATTGGTCTACTTGACGACTTTTTAATTTGTTACTCTCTATCAAGTTGCTTTATTCTATTTACTATTGAAAATTCAATCGGAATGCACTGTAGTCTAAACTAACGCCTACGGGAGGTGCTTTTCAAAAAAAAAAACGCCTACGGGAGGTGCTTATCATCAGCATCGTAATAATATGGAGTACCTCAAAATGTAGAGGGCATTCAACAATGTCCTTTACGTATCATTAAACATGCATACGACATTCCATATCGTCAAAGATATCCTTTGCAACGAAGAGTGGAAGTGATACATAAAGAAGGACCATTAGCATTTTAATTCAATGTAGCAAAAAGCTTTTAGTTTCTTCTTGTGTATTAAAAATTAATTTAATATCTACAAAATGATTCAACTTTCCATCGGTAGATTATAGTAGCACCATATGAAATAACCTAGCATCTTTCCCAGCTTATGCATTTTACTAGGCATATGTACGAAGAGGTCAAAGATACTTAAAGCAATAAAAGACAACAAAAAGCACACAAACCGATGATTATTTTCCTCATAATTGCATTTAGATGACATAATTAAGTGCTGAAAACTAGAACTAAGGGCACAGATTAAGGAACGAATAACTCAATCTTGGTAAAGGAACTAAATAACTCAATCTTGGTAAAGGAACTAACAAAAGTCTCAGAGGCAAAGTAAAACCCACAATTCTGAATTAAAAAAACTAAGAAACTTTTGATTCGTAGATTTCAAAAGAATGATTTCTTTTGTAACCTAAATGAATTGATAACCCAAACATGAGTTCAAGGCTAAGAGCCTAATTACAAGGAAATAATACATAAGTCAGCAAGAGCATAATGTTTGATTTGAATGATGGCCACTGATGTCAAAAAGGCAAAGCTGTGGAGCTAAATACCCAAGTTATAGGTTACTAAAAGACTTTTATTTGAGTGACTGAGTATAATAAGAGGTCAAACCATCATCCAAACATGCTCGATCCAACTAACTTATATTATGAGACTTCTCTTCTGGCTACCATCTTCCACTTCAATGATAAAGCAAACACATGCAAGAGGGAATGAATTGTATGCGACTTGAAAATTTTTGCAAGTTACTATCAATTCACATAAACGATAGGTAGCAGTTAAAATTTAAAATAAAAGGAGTCTCTTGCATTTTGAAAACAACATTAAGTATAACGTGGAAATTTAAAAGTTAAGGAAGAGAATGAATGACACATCCAATTTATATTAGTTCGACTTATAATCAAGCCTATGTCTCGTCCCCAAGTATCCAACTCGACTTTGAATATGTTAAAACATCTTCCTCACTATCTTTGACAACATCTTCAAATATCTGGTTATTTGGATAATCTTTTGACTGTTTCTCGAAGCCAACTGTCAGATTAGGTGAATAGCAAGTTCCTTCATCCATACAAAGACGACAGGGACTATCCATTCCAGATTTGTGGAACCATTTTTTATTTTTTAAATAAGGTTGTTAAGATGGTTTCTACAAAATAGAAATTATTAAATGTTTATCCTTTCATTTCAAACAGATAACTAAATTATATAACCTCTTTTTATATCGTTATCTTTTTGAATAAATGAGATAATCTAGTTAAATAAAGCTGAATTTTTGAAATGTTATATTATTGATTATTATCATCATAATCATTAAAAAAAAGGCTTGAGCTAACAACCTCCCCCTTTTTGATGATGACAAATAATAACAGATATATTTGCAAAAGGTTCAAGTAACTGTGAAGGATTTCGAAAAGTGCCTTTGATCTTTATATGAATTTACTCATAACCATGGTTAGAAGGAACCTATACTACCATTAAGAAACTTAGATGTAAGCATATAGTCAAAAATATGAACATCATATTTCAAAACATAAAAGCATTTCAAAATTAGAAAAATATATCATCTATCATCTCCTCTTTACTCTCCCCCTTTGTCATTATAAAAAAGAATGGAAAGAAATTAAATAGATCAAGTAGAAGAGACAAACCAAACCATGTAATCATAAAAGAGAAAGTGTAGCACAAATATTCAAGGGTAAAAATTAGTCACCATAAACTATAAACACGACTAAAGATGCAAACAAAGTCATCAATACCAATATTCAGGCCATCACAAAATATTCAAGATTAAAAATTCACTAGTGTCAACGAGGGTATGAAGTAGGATATTCATGTCATTGATTTGTCCCTGCATGTGGGTCATCGTAGCATGCATTTGGTCTTGATTGAACCTGATGTCCCTCAGTTGTTGTTGAAACACAAGTGTGTTGGCATCTTAAGAGGTAATGGGATTCTGGCACTCTTAAGAAGGTCCCATGACCTCTGCAACCTGTTATGTCTTCTTGTCCACCCAGATGTTGTTTTTTAGCTTGTATCCAAATTGAAAGGGAATGGAAGAATGGTATTTGGCAGGCTCATACCATTCCAAATTGTCAAACGAAACACCATAATGGGCAAGTATTTTCGTCAAAAGCATCCCATAAGGCAAACACCCATTGGTGTTCTTATGACTCCCTTTATCTAATGTAAATTGAATAATCATAGCAGGCAGATTCGTTCCATTACCTTTGAGCAAATTGTAGATAGCATAGGTGTCTAAGAGACTGTATCTTTTAGCGTAGATGCTTCGTAGGAAAATTGATGTGGCAGAAAGCGATGTAAGGCATCTTTGTAGAAGATCCAACTGTCTACACCAGGTTCTTCCATCTTGGGTGTTTTCAGTATACAGATTGATGGATCAAACAACTTCTGCTAGGTCTTAGTCAACAGCATCCCATTTCTGATAGGAAAAATCAGTGCAGCCAATAGGAGTTATGTTGAGCAAATTTCCCAATATCTCTTCTGTTATCAGAATCTCACACTCACAAAATTTTCCATCAATAATATCTTTTCTCATGTGAGTGTAGAAAGATCTCACCAACTCATTACACACAGTTTCATTCAAGATAAGGAAATTATGCTAGCCTACTGAAAAGAAGTAGGGAAACATAGCAATACCAATATTATCGAATAAGAGAGGAGGCAAAATATGCCTAGCAACCACCTTTCATTTCTTGTAGTGCATTTTATATCTTACTTCACCTTCTAGTGAATGAAAGGTTTTAGGAGGTGCTAAGGGCTCTCCTTTTTTTTATACAGCGAAGTTCTTTTTCTTGTATCTTTTTGTAGGAGCCTTGGGAATTTTTTCAAAGAGAGGTTCCTTCTATGTCATAGGATCCTCTTTAGGCTCTTCAACAATAGGTGCCTTGCCTCTTCTTTATTTTCGACACCCTCCTACTTGCCTTAGTTCATCATCAGAGTTAGAGGTTTTTTCTTTTTCAACCAAAGGCTCTTTCTTAGCCTGCTTTGTGGAGATACTAATTTTGGTTCGTGGTCTTCTAACCAAACGAACAAGTTCCTCTTCAGAATCATCATAAGAGATAATCCATTGTTTTTCAGAAAAATTTGAAATAATTAGATTATATTGAGGAGTTGATGATGGTTGTGGCGAAGAAATTTAAGGAGTTGGAGTCGGTTTGTGTATCAGTGGTGGTGAAGGTGAAGGCGTGAACAATGGAGAATAAGATCTTGTTCTTAGAGAACAAGAGAGGGTACTTACTTTCTCCAGTAAGATAAGTAACTTTCCCTTACTAGAAGCTTTCTCCACGCCAATAGGCTCCTCTTTACTTAAAGAGTCCTCTTCTTCTTCTTCTTCTTCTTCTAACAAACTAGGGCTTGAGTCATCAAAGTTAGGGCTTTCTTCATCAGACTTATTTTGAGAGTCATATCTCCATTTAGTCTTTAATTCATAGAATTGGTTAGATGAATCAGAAATTGTCTCTTCCAGTGATGACGACAGTGCCACATTCTTCTTCTTTCTTTCATACATATGTAGGGCTTTTTTCTGTATGGATTTTCCTAAAAATTGGGACCTTTTACCGAAGAGGAAGCAATAGGTTCAGTATGAGTTTTTGGTGATTTTAGTGTGGGTGACATGAAAGATTTAGGAATAAAAGATTCAGGCTCTTGTTCATGGTGTAATGTTTTGTCATAGCTCGAAGTGGGTTTGTTTGGGTTCTTTTGAGCTTTGGCCTTCGTTCATGCCATTTAAAAGAAAGATGCTAGAAAATTTTATTTTGAGAGATTTGAGAAAGGAAAAGTTTGATTGCAGTGAGAGGGAAGGAGCTTCAAAGGATAGCGAAGATAAGGTGAAGGACATTTCGAGATATGCCAAAAGGTTTCTAAGAGTGATTTTTGTGTGAAGATGAAAGATCTTACAGCTCTTGTAAGTGTGATTGCTTCCCGTATCTTCTATCAGTCATGTACTGAAAACTAATAGTACTGCGTGTGTGTTTTCAAAACATGAAACTACATTGTTTAGCAACTGCACCTTCTAGACAAGGTTACTCTTCCCTTTTTGAATTGATAGGAGCCTTCGAAGTAATCCGATAGAAGGAACCTGTTAATATCTGCAAAAGAAAGTAACATAAAATCTTCGATAGAATTAAACATATGATAATCTGTACATACCAAGCTCTTTCTTTAGTAAACAGAATATATCTTCTGAAAGTGTTTTAGTAACAATATCAACTACTTGATTTTTAGTATTAACATGTAATAATTCAATAGTTCCTTCTAAGGTATGATCTACAAGAAAATGATGTTTAACTTTTATGTGCAGTCCTAGAATGATGTACAGGATTTTTAGATAAATTAATTGAACTTGAACTATCACATAATACGGGGATATGACTAAAGTTTAAAGAAAAATCCTAGAGTTGATGTTTCATCCATAAAATATGAGCATAACAGCTAACAGCTGCTATATATTTTGATTCAATTGTTGAAAGTGTTGTGCTATTTTGTTTCTTGCAGGACTATGAAACTAAACATCTACCAAGGAATTGATAGTAACCACTTGTGCTTTTCCTGTCAACCTTATCTCTTGCATAATCGACATTTAGTAGCCAACCATGTCATATGACTTTGTTTTTAGATACCATAGTCCAAAGTACATGGTTTCAAAAAGATAGCGAAAGATCCTTTTGACTACTTGAAGGTAGATTTCTTTAGTATTTGACTAAAAGTGTGCACAAAGATAGACATTTGGCATAATATTAGGTCTTGAACTTGTAAGTTATAGAAGTGAGCCAATCATTTCTCTGTTTCTTTTCTTATTAGTATCCTTTTCTACTTCATCCTTATCAAGTTTAGTTTCGATATGCATTGGAGTTCCCATTGGTTTGGCATTTTCAAACTGATATTTCTTGATCAGTTCCTATGTGTACTTATCTTAACTAATGAAAATTTCGCTTTATATTTACTTGATTTGCAACCTAAGAAAGAACAATAGCTCACCCATCATACTCATCCCAAACTCCCCCTACAATAAAGTTAAGAATTCTTCACAGAAAGATTGACTAGTAACACCAAATATTATGTCATCAATATATATTTGAACTATGAGTAAGTCATTATTCTTTTTATTAATAAATAAAGTTTTATCTACCTTTCCTCTTTCAAAATTATTTTCAAGTAGAAAGTTACTTAACCTATCATATCATGCTCGAGGAGTTTGCTTTAGACCATACAAGGCTTTTGATAATTTCATCACATAATCTAGATGGTCAGCATTATCAAAATATGGAGGTTGCTTAACAAACAATTCTTCATTAATATATCCATTTAAAAGAGTACTTTTAACATCCATTTGGAATAATTTAAATTTTCTATAACATGCAAAAACAATTAAAATTTTGATAGACTCTAGTCTAGTAACAGGTGCATAAGTCTCATCAAAATCAATGCCTTCCTATTGGTAATAGCCTTGAGCTACAAGTCTAGCTTTATTTCTTACCACCTTACCATTTTCATCAAGTTTGTTTCTAAATACTCAACGTGTTCCAATGAATGATTTGTTTTGTGGATGAGGTACTAGATTCCAAACCTGGTTTCTGTTAAATGGGTTTAGTTCATCTTTCATAGGTGCAATCTAACTTTCATTAGCAAGTGCCTCTTCAATAGTCTTTGGTTCTAGTTGTGAAACAAAAGCAACATGTTTGTTTTTGAAGGATGCTCTTGTTCTTAGACCTTCTGAAGGATCTCCCAAAATATACAGAAGTGTATCAAGATCTCTCCATTCTCTTAGTGTCCTTCTACTTTTAATGTCTAGTGTTCGTTATTGTATAGGTGCCTATTGAGGTGTACTCGGAGAAAGAGCCTTTTCTATCCTAACGTCAAAAGGACCTTCTTAATCTTGTGAATCTGAAGGCACTACTAGTGTGGTTTGATTTTATGATGTATCTTTAGGGACTAAAGGATGCTCTTTATCATTTGAATCAGCTGTTGCTGCTGAAGGTAGTGCTTCATCAAATACTTCATGTAATGATTCTTTTATTGTAAACTCTAAATATTTTTCTAGTAGTACTGTATCTAAAACAAATGGCTTCATTAGACCTTGCATCAAATTTGTCAAGTTTGTACTTACAATTATTCAACACAAAACACTTGCAGTTAAAAGCTCGAAAGTAGGAAACATTTGATTTTCTTCCCTTCCACAGCTTATAAGGGGTCTTTTTGAGAATAGGCCTTATGAGGCACCTGTTCATATTGTAACAAGTAGTAGACATAGCTTCTGCCCAATAGTCATGAGGTAGACCATTTTCACACAGCATGATCCTAGCCATATTGGTAAGGGTCTTGTTCTTTCTCTCAACAACTTCATTCTACTGAGGAGTCCTTGGACATAAGAAATTATGAGTTAAACCTGTAGAAATTTCAATTTCATCAAACAATAATGTAAAGAAGGTTGAGAAAGATAGGCCTGAGTTCAGACAGAATGGTGGGAGTTTATCAAACAATAATTTCAAATAGCAAGCAAAAATTCAAAAAGGTGAAAGGAAGGCAAAGAAGATACAATGTCGTGAATGTCAAGGTTTTGAGTATGTACAAGTGGGATGTGCTAACACTCTTAAAAGGAGAAAATGGAAGTCTTATACCAGATTCGGATGTTTCAGTGCTAAACTTTAATTTAGATTGTGACAACAATGACAGTGACTCAGAATTCGAAAAGGAAGACATTTTCAAGGCCTATGAAGTAATGTATGCCAATGAGTGAAAATGTGTAAGTAAAATGAGAAGCTAAAGAGGGAGAATTCAACCATGAAGGATGTCATTCAAGATCTAGAGAAGAAGTTGTTGTCAATAATAGATGAACTTGATGAAACAAAGCTAAAGCTGATCAATATCAAAAAAAGGAATAAGAGTGTTGAATGGTGGTATCAAAAAGTTACAACAATTGCTGGAAATTGGTAAAAATAAAGGGGAATTTCAAGGTATTGGTTATAAAAGTGAATGTTTTAAGTTGAATAATGGGCAAAATGATGAATATAGATTTTTAAAGGAGAAACTTGAAAGAGAAACCAAAAGCTTAGGCCTACATGTCATTTTTGTGGTGTAAATAGACCAAATTGCTACAGTTTGTTATAATTGTTATTTCAAATGGCTCAAAACAGAAAATCCATATAATCTTTGAAAAATTTTCGGCAGCAACCAACGTTACCAAAGCAAACTTTGGTTAGAAAGAATCAACTACAAACACTTATGGCTCTAAAATCCATGCACGCTAACTCACATAATGGATGGTATTTTCATAGTAGGTGTTCACGGCATATGACAGATGAAAGAAGCTACTTGATGGATTATCAAAGTTGTATAGATGGTTATGCTACTTTTAGTGATGGAAAGAAAGTTATGGTAATTGGGAGAGGAATCTTTTGCGTGGATGGATTGCCTCACTTGAAAAATGTGCCCCATATGGACGACTTAAAATTCAACCTGGTGAGTATTAACCAACTTTGTGATGATGGGCAGTTAGTTAAGTTCATTAGTGATGGATGCAAGGCATTGAACAAACAAGGAGAGTGTTTAGTAAGTAATAGAAGAATGGTAGATAATTGCTACATGTTACAGGCTATTACTTCTTACAATTTAGTCGTATATGATAATATGACTCTATGGCACCAAATGATTGATAAAGTGGTAAAAGAAAACCTTCAAAATCATCCTTACATAGTATAATAAAGATGCAAGGGAGTTAATACTAGAGACTATCTAGATTCACAATTAGTTATTACTAGAAAAGGAACTAACTAAACAGAGGGCCAGTTGGTTGCTTCTAAGGGAGAAATTAACTAGACATCTAATAGCAGACCCAAAACATCTGATAGCAGAGATAATGTGATAAGGAATAAGGCCAAGTTTGAATTTATTCGAGGGGTATTGGGACTATGTGCTTTATATTTTTGAAGTATGTTGATTTTGTTTATTGAAAAATAATAATAAAAGTTTGAAGGAGTTAACATCTAGATAAATTTGATGTGAAAATAAGGCTCTACTTGATGATTTGAGAGTTCTACTTTTGGATTTTGATTTACAGAGTTATATCAAGGAAAATGTTGATGCTTAGTTAGAGACCTGTAGGAAGATTCTGGTTTTCTATAATTCAGATTTTTCAAGTTTTATCTTCATTTCTCTCTATATCGTGGGTTGTATGAGTTTAGGCAATATGCTTTCATAGGGAATTTGGTCATAAAATAGGATTTATAGAGAATGTTTTATGTGCGAAGATCTATATTCACTTATATGGCACTAGTACGAAATTACAGGAATGATTTGATTGTCTTCTCAATGCTGGAATTAGTTTCTCAAACTTATGTAGTATGATTAATAGAGCAACAAAGATTATGAATCAAAGCCCAAAAATGAAAATTGGGATAGTGCAAGAAGAACAAAAGTTCTTTGAAGCATTATTTTTTGGTTTAATTAATGTAATGTTTAATGGGTTGAAAGAACTTGCAATGATAGTCTTCAGTCTACCTGTGTTTTTTAAGTAAAGGGACTTCTTGTTTTATCCTCCATAGGCTTATGGAATACCAATCTAATTGCTTAGAATCCCATATCAAATGTGGAATCACTGATATGGATTGTATTAACCTATTACACTATCGGTTTTGAACCATCTATTAACAGACTTGTCAAATAGCTCATAGCATTTTTTTGGTATACATCAAATGGCCCTATCCCTTTTTTGTTTCACTAATGCTGTCAGAAGAACACAAGTGGTTGCAAACACACTAGGAACTTTCACCTTGCTTAGAGTTTTTACTCTTCTAGGATTTGTAATAGTCGAGAAAAACATTAAGTCATGGATGCTATAGGGCTATTATATTTCTCCATTGATGTATGGACAAAATGTCATTATTATGAATGAATTTCTAGACAAAAGATGGAGTACACCTAATCCAGATCCTATGATTGATGAACTTATTGTTGGAAAGTGATGTTGAAGTCAAGAAGCTTCTTTATTGATGATTATTGGTTTCGGATTTGTGTTGGTTCTCTTTTCGATTTTCCTCTTCTATTCAACACATTATTTATTAAAAACCTTTGTCCTCTGCTTGTTTAACTTTTCATACTAATCATCGTCGACTACTTCATCTCCTTGGTAAGCAATAGCAATGGGATATTCTCGCATTAACAGGATTTTTTCTTGATCATCCTATAAATTTAGATAAGTATAAACAATTTAATTTAGATGCCTTGTTGACTGAAAGGAATTTATTACATGCTTCTTTATTGCCACAACATTTTGATGCTGAGTTGGTGCGAGAATTTTATTGTAATTTGGATAAAGGAGTGTTGAATGATACAACTTTATGCTTTCATATGGTTTATATGAGGGGGAGATTAATTAAGTTGGATTCTGATTCGCTGAATGCATTTTCGGGGTTTTTGAATTTAATCAGTCGTATGTGGATGGCTTTATTATGAGTAATGATATGTTGGCTTGTGTTTTAACTAGTGGCAAATTGTCATCTCGACCTTCTATTACTACACTATGTGTTTATAATTCTTCTGCTGCACATACTAATTTTTATGCCTCCTTATTCTCTGAGAATGATTGCATTAAAGGCATTCTTTGTTTTGGCATTGTTTTGTCCTAAGAAGGAGATATAGGACCTTTCTTTGTTGGTGACAGCTGACAATTGATATTATGATCGTTCAATTTAGGGAGAGTTTGCATTTATCATGTTTAGGAGGAGTTATTTGATGTGACAAATAATGCCAAAAAAGGGAGATTGTTAAGATATCTAATTAATTATTTGAGGCATTATTTGTAATTTGATATATTTGTAATATCATAAGTGATAAGAAGTTCACTTGGGATATAAGATAGGATTTATTGGAGATAAACATGTTTTATTGGAGATAAGATAAAGATGTTTTATCAAAAGATTGGTGATTTGAGCTATCCTTGGCAGTTGCATTTTCTTGATTTGGACTATTTGATTATTGTTTTTGTGAGGAAAAATGGGCAGTAAATTCACCAATTATGTAGTTGTGTTTTTGGCATATTTCGGTGATGAAAAATATATTCGTTTGATGATTTTTGTGGCTATTATATGTGGGATTCTTCAGTGATTATTTTGAAGGTTCACACCAGAATTTTTGTTGGATAACTTTCCATGATTTCGAGTTGATGAGGCTGCACATATAAGGGAGTGTCTTTTGACTCAAAGTGTTCCTTTGTTTATATCTCTATTGATTTAGTCATTAGGTTATTATTTTCATCTTTAGTAACGTTCGTTATTGCAAAAATCCTTTGTTGAGGTTAGCACGAGATGGTCATGCTATTGAGTGTGAAATACTTTCATAGGATGTGAGTACGAGTGGGTAGCGACAAAGGGTGAGTGGTATGACTCAATAAAGCCTTGTATAAGACTATTACATCACAGGGAAAGTTGATTAAGCTATATGAGGACCTAGTAGATGATGGTCAGGTGTGTCGAACTGCGTTACCAAATTTTCTGTGATGAGTTATTTGTTACATATTTGATTTTATGCATTAGATTTAATTATGGAAAAATTCACAGTTGCTAACATAGTTGTTTTCTATTAAGCAATCACCAGGTTTAGTTCAAAGCAACTGCAACAGAACATATACATTGCAGAATTACAACCTTCGAGTGTTTCAAGAATTGTTAAGGTTGTAACTAAAATCTTGTATACAACGAATATTCTTTTCGTTGGTATAATTTAATATTATTTTACTTTTCATATGCAATGCTTCAAATTATCAATTTTATAATAAATTAACAATAAAAATCTAAATATTATATACAATAATATGGACTAAAAATGCCATAAATAATTATAATTAACATGGTATAACATTTTGTTAAAATGTATATTAAAATTTTCACTAAATTTTACAAAAACGTAGCTAAAAACATTTAGTTACATTTTCAAAAACGTAGGTAAAACCTTTTGGCTAAGTTTTTAGAAACGTAACTAAAAACTTTTGGAAAAGATGTTGATCTATGATAAAGCAAAGGAACCAATTAGAGCCTCAAATAATAGAAACTCCAAAACCCCAAAATAAAAATAAGTGATAATTGGACTATAAAGTTCAAAGATTATGAGAAATTGAAATTCTAAGAGCATACATTCCAAAGAGAATCCATTAGTTAAAAAATTGATGTTATCTAGTATTGAGCATTCAACATGATCTCTTAAGTTTCTTGGTGAGCTCTTAACTTGATTAAAGATATTTTTTTATTTTCTTAAGGTTTATAAGATATAAATTTTTAGTTGATAAACAGAATAACTTGAATTTTAATATTTAAACTAAAATTTAATTTAAATTCAAACATTTGAAAGTGTTGAAAAAGAATCTCAATGTTTTCAAAATATATTGATTTGAACTTTACAAAGTTACATTAACTCTATTTTGGGATTATATGATTTTTTTAATTATTTTTTATTCACCTTTCTTGGTTGGACATCCTGAGTAACAAAAGGGATAACAACATTATCCTTCTCTTCTCAAAAAAATATTTACTTTTTTGTTAGAATTTTAGAAATTAATCCATTAATTCCCTAATTTTTCATTTGAAAGTAGGAATTCCAATGAGCTCCATTGCATATTTATGGGCATAGTTTTCTTTTGAAATATAAAACATTGTATTGGAAGTCAGTTTGACATCATGTACAAATTCTTAAGTGACAAGATAAAGAATTTTATGCAGTATTGATCTTATGTAAGTATAAAAATTTGTTTAAATTTTTAGTTTACTTTTTTTTGTACTAACTAATAATATTTGCATTGAATATTAGTTTTGTTTTTTAAATTTTAGAATAAGATGCAAGAGTTACTGCAAATATCATTGTCTGAGGGAAATGACACAAATTTAGAAGACACTTGCAACAAGGTTTTAGTTGCATGATTCGAATATATCGAAGGTCTTGGATTTGACCCTAAGCTAACTGCTTCCTCCTCATTAAGACCAACATACCTTCAACGTCTTGAAGAGGAAAACAAGTTGCTTAAAAAAAGTTGGCCAAGTATGAAAAGTACCTCAAAAAATTACTTGGCCTGAATTATGTAAACAGTGAAGATGAAAACGAGGCTAAGTGATTAAGCTAATCTCTGTATTTATTATTTTGAATATAAGTATTTTTAAGTTGTAATTAAAATCTTGTCCAATTTAATAATATTTTATTTTATATATACAATGCTTTAAAATATCAATTTTTGTATAATTTTTTACAATAAATTAAAAACTAAAAGAAAACTAAATATTATATACAAAAATATGGATTTAAAATGTCACAAATAATTATATTTCAACATGGTATACCATTTCCTTAAAAAGCATATTAAAATTTTACTATATTTTACAAAACGTAGCTAAAAACATTTGGCTATGTTTTTCAAAACGTAGATAAAACTTTTTGTCGACATTTTCAGAAACATAGCTAAAAACCTTTGGATACATTTTTGAAAGCGTAGATAACAATTTTTAGCTATAAAAACTAAGCGTAGCCAAAAGTATTGGCGATGATTTCAAAAAATGTCACTAATAGTTTTTCGCTACGGAATTAAAGTGTAGGAAAAATACTATTAGCAATGATTAGCTAAAAATGTCATATATAATTTTCAGCTATGGGAAGTTGGCAACAAATATAAATCGTTGCTAATTACTATTAGCAAAGAATTTAAGGCTTTTATAAATGATTTTTCTTTACCCAAATGTGATTTTTATTGTAACGTATCTTCACATTTTATAAAGTGGAATCAATTGATCCATAGAATTTCTTAATGTCAAACTTATAGGAAGATATTTTGATAACAAAACCTTTAATATTTATTCCATAGTATCACTTGTACCACCTTTGAACTATTACTGTTTATATATTATTGACAGTGACATGTCATTTCAATTTGTTTTCCTCAACATATGTTGGTTTTCAAACATTATATCATTGAAGGTTACCTGAGACTTTTTACAAAGGGCGTGAAACTACAAAAGTCTTCCTTCTCATGTTTTCCATCCTCTAATAAGCTCTCTTTATAAAGTTCTATCATCTTCTTGCAAACTAAGGTGACTTAATTGCATGTACCATATCACAGTATTATCATCCTTGTGTTTTAAGGATTGAGAAACGACCATCAATCCTATCACATTTCCTATTAATATATACATACCATATTGTAATTTTCCTTTTATAATAAATGCAGCTCTTAAGCTGTCAATCATCACTAGAGAACTTATACTCTTGACTATCAAGATACCTATGGAAAATATATTCTTAGGTTAATTATAAAATAATCCCAAACTTTACTTAATTTTGCAATTATAGCCCGAGCTTTAAAAAATGGCAATAAAATACTCAAACTTTTAATTTTTTCAATCATATCTTAATGTTAGTTTCTCTGTTAAGTTTACTAACGTGTCTAGAAACCCTTAATAATTAATAAAACAAATGTTGATTAATGAAATGACGTTGTTTAATCACATAATAACTAAACGACGTTGTTTATTTAAAATGAATTAAATCAATTTGTCACACTCGATTATGAAGTCTGAAGTCTCATCCCTTTGTTCAGTTTGTTCTCCCGATTCTTAGCCCTTCATTTTTAGTTTACGTAGCCTACTCCCTTTGTTATCTGTTTGTTCAGCTGACGCCCTCAACCTCAAGACGCCCCAAGCAACTCCCAAATCTCAGCGCACAGATAACAAAGGCAGGAAGCTGTGTAAACTGAAAAGCAAGGGGGTGAGAGTTGGAAGAACAAACTGAACGAAGGGGTGAGACTTTAGACTTAAAAGTCAGGTGTCACAAATTGATTTAGGTCATTTTAAATAAACGTGTTTATTTCTTTAAATGATGTTATTTCGTTAATCAGCTTTTGTTTTGTTAATTATTGCTGACGTGTATTAATAATAAGGGTTTCTGGACACGTGGCAGCTTAGATCAGCAAACTTAACGGAAAAGCTAACGTCGGCTAGAATTGAAAAAAATTAAAAGTTTGAGCATTTTATTGTTACTTTTTGAAGTTTGAGCTATAATTGCCAAATTGAGTCAAGTTTGAGATTTTATTTGTAATTAACCTAATATTCTTTTGAAACTTTATTTTCACATAAGCCTAAGGTTATTGAAACTCTATTTCCACGGATGCCTAACAAGAATCAACTTTTGTTTTCATGTGTCCTCGAAAATTTTGTGAAGTTTGACCATGTCTCTCACTTGACACTGGTGTTAATTTGCTCTTGACTTGAAAATTTCTTTGAACAATATGATCGAGCAACCTGTTAAAAAGACATAGCACTGCAAGGTCAGACTATGTTTCACCTTCAACCTTTTTCTTTGATGAATTTCTCTGTCCTCTGATGGACCTAGCTTCTTAACATTAGCTAGATAAAGTAGATTTTTAGCATAACTTTTCATTTTCGCCTGTTGAGGAATTCACATTCTATTCATTGACGATTGTCTTTTTTTCTGAAGCCCATAAAAACTTGATGTGGAAACAACTTATACCCTTCCAATAGGAAATTAGTGTTAGTTTATGCCCTTGCAGCCAATTAATTTTGGTTGTAATTTTATTTGTATGACATTATTATTATTCAGTAAAGGCCATTCTTTATCTTTGTGTATTTGTTAATTATTTAATTATTAATTATGAAGATAAAATCCATGGAATAATTATTATGCAATTAGAAATTATAATGCGATTATAATTATGAGATTCGAATTGCAAGTTTTATATTATTCCTAAAATGTTCCTAGTCGTAGTTTCATCAAGACAGGGTATTGATGAAATGGTTAGACTAGCACATGTTTGTTTCTTTCTTATAAAGAAAGTAATTGATCTCATAGATTAAAGTGTGGAGACACTTAAACAAA
>JAOTAY010046895.1:0-20726 GCA_025629805.1 Erythroxylum baracoense
TCCAAATAGTTGGCAAATAAGGGTTCTTTGAAATAACCCTACAGGGTAATAAGCTCACGTTTTATGACCTCTGAGTTGGACTCCGATAACGGGGTCCAACAAGGTTGCTAGCTTTCAAATACGAAAAAAAAGCAAAACTAAAATAACGAAAACAAATTAAAGAAAACATTAAAAATGATGAAAAGTGATGAATAAACATTCGTCATCAGTTTAATCCCGACCTACATATAAATAAACATACTTCACTGAATTATTATTCTCTTACCTCTCCTATCAATTATTAATTGTAGGTTAACAACAAGCTCTGTTAACCTCTATTTTCCCTTAAATCATGTTTAGCTAAAACATACTCTTTAATTAAACCTAGCTATCGAACATCCAAAAACAAGCTTTCTATATTTAATCAGACAATCATATTATGAGTTAAGAAAACATAGTCATTAAGGCAACAATTATATAAGCTCTGGTCATTGAACCAAGGTTGCATTATCCCTAATGATTTGACACCATTAGTTGCCACAAATGAATCCAAACACAGCAACTACGTATTGCATTCAAGATTATAGCAATGAGTTTATACATAAACAATCTAACTACAATGAGAATAATGATCATTTATACATAAAAACCCAAATCTATAAACATAGGATAATATAATCAATCCTTAAAGAGAGAAATAATGTCAAAAATAATGTAGTTATGCTTAACTATGTTCTTCGGCATTAATATCACCTCTGAACTAGGATGGGGAGGCCTAGCCCTCCATGGGTCTCTAAAGGAGTCAAGCTCTGCCCCTCACTTTGGTCCAAAGATGATTCATACTTTTTCTACCATTAACACGTTGCATTTATTTTAAAAATTAGGTTTTCGGGCGAAGGTGGCAAAAGTCACAGCTGTGAATGGCCTCATTGAAGCTCATAGCCCACACGTGAACATGGTGGTCATAGCTATGACATAACTGTCATGGCATGACTTAATTTTCTGCAACATATATTCTTCATTTTATGTATTTTCTTGTATCCTCTTTGCTTTAATCCTTCTCTTTCTTATTCCACGAAGACAATTGAGTGTGAATCTTAAGAAGCCAGCTCAACGCATGCTTTCAATTTACTTTAGCTATTAAACTTCTAAATTATACCTAAAATCAAATATGAATTGAAGTGAATGTCTTAAGCACTTTAAAGCAATAATCACTAAGTATCATGGATTAAATGTATCAACAATTAATCATATAGCACTACTTTTTATGAGATTCATTCAATCCCCTTCTATTCTAAAAAAAATATGAATAGATAATAAATTAGGAACCCACCTCTTTATGTTTTCTACTTTTCCTACTTGATCTTCTATTTACTATTGGAGACAGTTGAACCCTCAACTTCATTTCTTTTGGAGGATCATGTCTTTGATTATCTTCCTTAGTGAGAGCTACTTCAAGATCATCATCTTCTTTTGACTCTTTGCTTTTACTAGTAGGTTTTGAATCCATATCCAAAAGTTATTTTTAGGAAACCAATTCTCTAATTGGTTCTACCATATATTCTAAAAGTAAATTTTGTGTTTCTTCTTCATCATTTTGGAAAGTTCAGACTTTTTTAATGCCTATAAGTTCATAATAGTCCCCTAAAATGAACTTTCTCCCTTTGTGCTTCTATATTTTATTTCCCATTTGAGGTTCCTAACTATAATTGGCACTTCTATTTTAATCAATTCATCAAAAGCATTCAACTTTATTACTGATATTACATCAGGCATCTCCTTTTTAGAGTTAACTTCTGCACAAATTCTAGCATAGAAATTTTTTTCAAGTTAAGTTTGAGTTGAGTCAAATGCAAGAGTTATCCCTAGAGAGCTATCTAAGGCACTCAATCCATCAAAGGTCTAATACTCTAATGGAATGCTATAAAAACTTATCCATAATGGAATTGATTCAATCATGTACTTGTCAAGTTCCAAATCTGGACACCATTTTTGAACAAACATAGGCTGCCCTCTAATGTGCCAAAGGCTAAATTCCATTACCTTATTCATGCTATCTACCTCAGTGAACTTGAACAAGAAGGTATCCTCTTCTATTAATAGAACTTTTTCAAGTCCTTTCCCTCTATATTTACTGAGTGCCCAGCTTTACACTGAAAAAAACGTAGGCCTTTTTTTAAAGAAAAATCCACTAGTATTGCCCAATGTTTAACACCGTCTTGAAGTAGTTTAAAGGAGGGGTGATAATAATATCAATAGTAGTGGCTTGGAAATGGGTTGGAGTCTCTCTTGGAATGTTAGTAGCCACCACATTCCTCTATGATTTTTCACTTTAGCTGCAGTAGCTACATTTTGCTTGTTCGAAGCTTTCTACTGTGAGAGATCCCCAGCTTCCTAAAGAGATGGGAAGTCGATAGCCTTATCTAAAGAAGAGGGAAATAACTTATTTCCTCCTAAGGAGGTTTCCATGGTGCCTTCTTGAAATGGAAAGTTACGCATAGGACTACCAGAGAATCACTTGAAGAGGAAAGCTCAGTAATCTATAGAGAAAGCTAAGAATATTGATTACTTTATTCATATGTTATAAACCATTATCGAGTATTTTTTTAGCTTCCAATTTGGTATTCAATTGAAAGATAAAGAACCTATATTCAAAGGCTAAGACCTCAACCAATCCAAAGCTCCTTACTACTTTGTTTACCAAGCACTGAGTGGTAGGAATGTTGGCCTCCTGTCTAAAAAGTCAATAATGAAGGTGTTTCACTTTGTAATTCCATTCGTGAGAACTTCCATTAAGGGTACTACAATAAAGAGACCACCCTTACAAGTAGGGGCATAATTGAAGAGAAATAAAAACTACCGATTTGTTAATAACTTGACTCTAAAATCATTTAGAGAATGCTTTAGAAGTATAAGGTAAAGTATAAGTTAAGGTTTGTGAAGAATAATGGAAGAGTTTAGATTCTGATTTTAGAATCTGGTAAAAGGAATTCTTCATCGTGTCGAATGCACCTAAAAATAAAACCTAACTCTAGAAATTAAAATTTATAGTAGTGATGAGTAAGAATCATATCTACAGAGAATGTGCATAAAGCTTTTGTAATGAAAGGAATCAGTGTTTGAGATATGGGGGCTTGATTTGTTTCGAATAACAAAATAAAGTAAATTTAACTAATGAGATAAATTTAAATCAACAATGAGAAAATAATAAAATTAATGAATGATTTTTGAATTTGGTTCTCGAATCAATCCCAGTCTATACAAAAATAAGCACACTCAATCATTTTGTTAATTTCATCCCTCTCTTCGAAAATATTAACTGTAAGTTAAAAACAAGCTTTATTAACCACAGTTTTTTCCTAAGGTTTTGTTTAATTAAAATAAGCTCTTTAGTTAAACCTAGCTATCAAACAACCTAGAATAATCTCTCTAGATATAATAGGGCAGTTGTAATTTGAGCTACAAAAATAAACTAATCTAGGTAACAACCACATAAGCTTATGTCATTTAACCTATATATGATATTCCTAATGATTCATCACCATTAGTCTACAACAAATGAATTTAAAATACAACTATTACGTATTATATTCCATATTCTAGCGGTTGGTTCATACTTAAACAATCTAATGAGAATGAGAATATTAATAATCCATCCATGAGTAGCCAGAACGATAAGCAAATAGTAATATAAATAATCCTTATAGAGAGAGAGATTTAACATTACAAAAAGAAGAGATGCTTAAATATGATCCTCGACTTTGATTTCATCTTCAAACCTGTAAAAGGAAGATTAGCCCTTTATAAATCATAAATAAGTCAAAGATCTACTACCCTTTATGTTATAAAAACAATCCCCAACCAAACTTAAAACTTACATTGTCCTTAATATAACGTCATGTAAGAAATTGAGCATTTAACAAAAATAACAAATGCAAAATTTAAATGAAAAGAAATAAACTTCCCTTAAGTTGACTCCTAAGCAGTGCCTTTGTTTATCATTGCTAACTAAACTCCTTGTTTTCCTTATCATGTGACAAATTATGATCTTCAGGTTCCATAACTTCTGTCTTTTTCATTTAAGGTTCTTTAGGATAGGGCCTTGAGTTGATGACCACTTACATTTAGTATGTAACACCCCAACATATAACCTGAAAGTATTATAACATGTATAGGGTGCGTTAAGAAGTGAAAATAATGAATTAAGTACATCTAAGTATAGTATGACATATAATGGTACTTAATGTAAGAGACACAGATAAATCGATAATTTGTTCGCTTCGACATAGACATACATACTTAGACGTGAAATATGTAAAGAAATTTTTTACATGTTTGCTTGGATTTATGAATGTGATGTGATGGGAATTGATAAAATAAGTATTCCATAGGTAAATGGGATGTTTTTGGTTAAATTGGATGTATTTTTATATTCCCCTTGCATTATAAGAAACCAAGTTATTTGATTTAGGATCTATACCTCGTTGAATGGATAGGTTCCACTTAATAGATTTCTATAATTTGTCCATCTCTTAGACTGTAGACCTCTAACTTAGATAATTTTAATTAGAGATTAAACTAGAGATATAGGTATAAAACTTTCATGAAGGAGTTGAAATCTGATTCTACCTCTAAGAGTTTTGAGTTGTGTTTTGAAGTTGAGTTTTGGCTACTGTCCTTGTTTTCGAATAGACTATAGTTTTTGGGGTATAACTCCTGAAATAATCAACCAAATTGTCTAAAATTTATTACATTAGAAAATTAAGACATAGAAGAATGAAATGAATTGAAAAGAGTATAGGCTAATGTGGGAATTAAAAGAAGAAGGACTAATATGCAATTTTCATAAAATCAACTCATGGACCAATATCATTAAAGCATATATGACCAATAAAATTGTAACACATGGTCAAATAGGATTGAAACACATGGTTCAATAGAATTATAACACGTGGTCCAATAGAATTGCAACACATGGTCCAACAAAATTGTAACACGTGGTCTAATGGGATTGTAACACATGGTCCAATAAGATTGTGACATATGGTCAATTGGGATTGAAACATGTGTCTAATACTAGAAAATTCATGAAAAGGCATACGGAGAGGGGAGATGGACAACACTTTAATGGCTTAACTTCAAAATTTTCTCCTTTGCGTTTCACCTTCTTCCCATCATTTTTCACTTAGTGATTCAAGCAAAGCCAAAGAGGAAGGGAAGGAAGAACATTAGAAGAACTACTTTTCCAATTTTAAGGTTTGGGACTCAACTTAGTTAATTTTTATATTTATGTATATTTGAATGTGTAAAAAGATTTATTTAGATGTGGAATGGTTGCTGGGATGATGCTTTGGTGCTATTTTGGTGTTATCTTGTATAAAATTGGATGAATATCACAAGGGATTATCATGTAATGGAATTCTATCTAGGGTTTGTTGAACCAATCACATTGTTTTGGTCATAAATAAGCCTATATACCTCTAAATTTGGTGATTTTAGTTTCATATGAAAAATAAGACATTGAAATAGAAATATCTAGAAGAGACTTTGACTTAATTATGACTTTATGACATTGGAAATTGTGATCTAAAATGGTGATTTAATGTTGTCCCTATTTTGGAATAACTTGTGATATTTAGTCTATAGCTCACGTGTTAGAAGTCCAAATGGCCTGATCTTTGGTGTTTCAGAAACTAGAGACATAGATAGACAATGTCTAGAAGACCACAAAACCTAGTATAGACTTTTTCTTTACAAATATTAAGGAAAAACCAGACTTTGTCATGTGATTTTAGTTCCTGGACTGATAGTTTGCTTATTTTTAGACCACTTTAGGGTTTGGCTCAAGTTGCACTGTTTTAAGTTTGTTTTCATTTCTAATTTTTACCTTGTCTTATCCAAACCTTTTGAATGTATGTGAAAATTTTCAAACATCTAGAAATAAATGAAATAGGACTTACCATATGTGAATTGGGTGATTGAATATTGGAATATAAGATTGAGCATAATGCATTTCAAAGAAAATTTACATGTTCATAAATTATTTGTATACATATTCATTACTCATACGTGTATAGTATAATTATACAAGTTGACTTTGATACCCTTCTAATGGTGGTAAGCCATAAATTGCATGTATGAACGTAAATATATATTTTATGACTTGAAATGTATATCATGTGATTTATTAATATTTGAATTGTGAAATTTGCAAATGGTTAAAAGAGATGTTATAGTGCCTGCTCTATTATTAGGGTGGTGGATAGATGGCCATGCTTATAGGGTTATAGTGCAATAGTCGTGTTGTCAAAGCCCCCAAAATAATGCCAATTCTCTAAACTTTTGTAGTAGTTGTGGAACTAGGTCGAATCTATAAAGAACTAAAAACTAGCTTACTAATTTCAATTAATAAAAGTAAAAGGGGGTTTTTTATTAAATAGCTGATTAACTAAATTTAATACAAAAATTAAAATTAACTGAATTTAAAAATAAAAAAGTCAATATTACTAAACTTCGATTTAAGGGAAAGATCTCATCTAATTATAACATTGATTATTGGTCTAAAAAGAATATTTTTACGATTCAAGCAGTTAGCCTGAAACATATTAGGATAGTTGTAATAAGTCTCAAATTTTCCTAAATTAATTGGTTCAAACATAACATCCAAACTAAAACTTATCATTCATTGACTAGGTGTGATAACATTCCATATTAAATAAATGAAAGCAATAAGCTCTGTGAAAAAGATTGCACCCTAAATTAAATAATCAAGATAGCTACGACTATTCAATTTACTTTTTTTGTTTATCATAAATTAAATATGGAAATTCATTAATAACCCATTTGCTACTTGTACCAATCCTTCATCACAATTATAGATCTCTGAATTCATGGATAGCAATAGAATAATAAAGATTAAATAAAAATGTCAGATTAATCAAATATTAATCATTCATGAAATATGAGAACTCAAAACAAGAAATATTTGAATTAAAATGTGAATAAAATTTTGGAACACAAATCCTCACAAGGTTATAGTTAGAGTTTTGAATCCCTTTGAATCAGAATAACTGAGTTTAGCCACACATGGCTTTTGCTCCAACAACAAAAATAGAAGAAAGATAAAGAATTGTTGAAAATGTAAGAAGAGAGAACCTTCTTTCTGTTGCGAAGAATGTCCTTTTATAGGGTTTTCTGATCTAATCCTAATATAATTCTATCTTGTAAAGATGTCTATCTAAAATAAATTCAAATTCAAACTCCTATATGATAAGGATAAGAAGAAGTTGCCCAGTTAAACTCCAACTCTTCAGGTAATCAGCCTTATCCACTGCAACAATCTCTTCACTTTATCCAAAATTTGTAATTATCATTAATAGAGTCTCAATTTAATGCAATCTCCATGTTTCATCTCCTAAAGCAAAATAAACATTAATTTCCATATTTAAGCATCAAAATAAATCCAAAACAAAGGAGATAATATCAAATAATATAGCAAGATTAGATCTTATCATCATTTAAAGTTTCTGAATCTATTAGCATTGTTGAAAATGATTCTATAACTTCACAAGTTTCATCAATCAAAGCTGAGTTTTCAACACTATTTCCATCCATTTGCAAAATGTAAAAATCCTTTAAAAATACCAAACCATTAACTTGGATTGAAACATCTTCAATAACTCAAATAGGATGCACATATGAGCGATCAATTAGTTGGATAATTACATTATTTTCTTGCAAAGAAATTATATTTAAAGCTTGATAAACTAAGTATGACATGACATTAATAGATGCACCTAAGTCTAATATAACACACTCAAATTTTCAACACATGGAAGTGTAAACATACCTAGATCTTTGTATTTTTCTGGTAATTTCATGTTTATCACAATTGATACCTTCTTACCCAAAATTATTCTCTCCTTGTCCTTTAACTTCCTTTTATTTATACACCACTCCTTTAAGAATTTTGCATATTTCGAAACTTGCTTGATGGCTTCCAGAAGTGGTATATTGATTTCCACCTTTTTGAAAGTTTCTAAGATTTCTCTTTCCTATCCATCATCTTTTGGTTTAGCCAACCAACTAGGGAAAGAAGGTAAACATACACTAATTGATATTGATGAAGATGAAGCATTTTTTACCTTTGTTGATTCTTGAGTTAGAAGTTCATCCTTCTTTTCTCTATCATCATGCTTTTCTGTCTCCATTGTCAAAGAAGTTCCAGATTGAATTTCCTTACCACTTCTCGGAGTCATTGCACTCACATTCTTCCTTAGGATTCACCACTATTTGGGAAGGTAATTTTCCTAATATTTGCGCTTCCAATTTACTCACCAAGATGGCTAATTAGTTGATCTGATTTCCTAATTTTTAAAGAATTGCTTTTATTTCCAGTTGAAATTGTTGAGTATTATTAACAAGTTCTTTAACAATTTCATCTAAATACGTAACTGAATTTGAAGATTGAGGTTGAGCATATGCAAGAGCTTGAGGATGTTTAAAAGTGTGAGGTTAATATCATTATCGGCTTCCTTGATTTCTATAGCTCAAAATTGAATAATCCCTCCATCCTGGATTGTAGTAATTTGAATATGGGTCAAACTTTTGTTGAGGTGGACCAGAAATGTCCCCTATTGCGTTACCTTCTTAAAGAGAGTCTTGTTGCAATGTATAGCACATATCTATAGGATGTCTAGAGAATGAGCATATTCTACACACTCTTGCTGATTACAATTGTCTTACAGCCATTTAACAACCTAGAGCAGTTAAATCATAATTTTAATCCTAAAGGTGCGTGTTTTACTTACCTCATTCAAATGCTTAATAGCTCCATCCATCCTTGTCCTAAACGGTTGAGAATTTCCAGCTATAATTGATATCAACTGTCTGGTTGCCTTAAGTGTTTTGTTTACTAGAGCTCCTCCACTAGCTATATCAACCATACTTTGACACATTAATAATAGTCCTTCATAAAAGTATTGAATAGAAGTTGATTAGGAATTTGATGATATGGACAGCTAGCATATAGCTCCTTAAACCTTTCCCATTATTCACATAATGTTTCTCTTATAATTTGTCTTATCCCATATATCTCCTTTCTAACACTCGCTACTCTTTATACAGGAAAGAACTTCTCCATAAACATTCTTTTCATCTCATTCCATATTATGTACTGAGCTAGGTGAAAGATAATATAGCCAATCTTTTTCCTTATCTTTCAATGAGAACGGGAAGGACTTGAGATTAATTTGTTCTTCTGCCACCCCTTATGGTTTCATTCAAAAACAGAAAAACATGAACTTCTTTCAGGTGTTTATACAGATCTTCACCTGCAAGGCCATGAAAAATACACAATAAGTGAATCAAACCAGATTTTAATTTGAAATATACCTCAACATTTGGAAATTGAATGTATAAAGGTTGTTGATTTAAATTCAATGTCGTTAACTCCTTTACCATTCTAAGGTTGAGATTTGCCATCTTTTCATCCTCTTCTTGAAAATTAAAGTCTTCACCAATTGTTAGATCTACTTCAACTTTCACATCTTAAGAAGATTGTCCACTTCTTTGCTTAGTCCCATTTCTCAAACAACATGTTATCTTCTCAATTTATGGATTATATTGTAATTTACCTGTCTGAGATGTATAAGTCATACTAGAAAAGAGGTTAGCAGTAACTGTGAAAATAAAAATGCAAAGAAACTAAGAAACTTGAAATAGTCCACTGGCAATGGCGACAAGTTTTTGGTAAGGATATCGAAGCCCCAAAATAATTCTGATTCATTGAACTTTTTTAGTAGTCGTGGAACCAAGTCGAATCCCTACAAAAGTAAACACTAGCTTCTTCATTTCAATTAATAAAAGTAATTGGGGTTTTTGACTAAATAATTGATTAACTAAAATTAATATAAAAATAAATTAAATTAACTAAATTTAAACGTAAGAAAGTCAAGATAATCAAAATCTGATTCAAGGAAAAAATCTCATCTAATTATAAAATTAATCATTGATTTAAAGAGAATATTTTCAAGATTCAAGCAATTAGTCTAAAACATATTAGGATAGCAGTAATAAGTCTCAAATTTTCTTAAATAAATTGTTTCAAACCCATTATCCAAACCAAAATTTATCAGCCGTTGACTGGGTGTGAAAACATTCCATATCAAATAAGTGATAGCAATAAGCTCTGTGAAAAGACTAAACCCTAAATTAAATAATCAAGATAGCTAAAACTATTCAATTTAGTTCTCTTGTTTATCATAAGTTAAATATGAAAATTCGTAAATAACCTATTTGCTACTTTTACCAATCCTTCATGACAATTATGGATCACTGAATTCATGGATAGCGATAGAATATTCAATATTAAATTAATTTTTCATATTAATTAAATATTATTCATTTATGAAATATGAGAACTCAAAACAAGAAATACTTGAATTAAAATGTAAATCAAATTTTGGAACATAAAACCTCACAAGGTTATAGTTAGAATATTAAATCCCCTTGAATTAGAATAACTGAGTTTGGCCACATATGACTTTTTCTCCAATAATAAAAATAGAAGAAAAAAAATTGTTAAAAACGTAAGAAGAGAGAACTTTCTTTATGTTGTGAGGAGTGTCCATTTATAGGATTTTTTGATTTAATCCTAATCTAATTCTAACCTGTAAAAATGTCTATCTAAAACAAATTCAAATTCAAACTCCTATATCATAGAGATAAGAAGAAGTTTCCCACTTAAACTCCAACTCTTCAAGTGGTCAGCCTTATCCACTACAACAATCACTTCACTTCATCCAAAATTTTTGATATCATCTATAGAATCCCAATTTAACGCAATCTCTACATTTCATCTCCTAAAACAAAACAAACATTAATGTCCATTGTTAAGCATCAAAATAAATCCAAAATAAGGGATATAATATCAAATAATATAGCAAGATGAGATCTTATCATGCAACTACTACAGTTTGACACCACCGGTGTCCATAGTTTGATACCTTCAGGTATCCATAGTTTGATATCTTCGGATATCCACAGGACCAGTTATCCACACCCACAGAAAATGTGCAGGCTTAATATAAAAAGGAAACTTAATAGTCATAAATAAAAAATACAACCTGTCAACATGAATAATTGGTGTTAATGAGCATTTATATTGGATGTAATGATGAATTGTAATGATGTGCAATTATATTGACATTTGTATCAATGAGCATTAAATATCAATATTTTGCTTTAAAATTTGCATTTTTTGTATATGGATAATATGTTTAAGCATATTGGCATTATGTACTTTGCTTCAGTATTCCATCATTGTTTATATGAGCATTGAATATCAATGTTTGGTTCATGAATGTGAATTTATGGTTTGTGAATTGTGATATTTTTGAATGTGTGTACTTGGCAGATGACTGTTGTAAGTGATCATCCAAACTAAGTATTTCCCCACTAAGCTTTCAGGCTTAGCACAAGTGTTAATCCGTGTAGGTCCAAGTCAGAGGAGTGAGTTATAGGGAACATCTACAAGGACCAAGGCCAATAGATAGAACAAAAAGTACTTTTGGAAGGTGTTTTTGGTTAAAGATGATTGGACATGTAATGGTTAAAGGAAATTGTGTGTTTTCATTTCGATTACCATGTAAATGTAAAGATGTATTACAATTATTAAACGATAATTTCAGACTATCAGTCAAGGAAGTCAGTTTAAGCCCTAAGACAAGATCTATTTTTTTCAGTCAACCCTCTATAGAGAAGTCTCAAGCACTTAACCACTTATTTTGGAAAAGAGAAAATTGGTGGCTTATTGGTATACAATAAATGTATGCATGGTTAAAAAATCAATATACCAATGTTCCTGTGTTTAAGTGAATTTAGGGATCATAGAGGGCAGACTTACCATGGGATCTCCATCATGAGGTGATTAGTTTCACGCCCTCGAATATGTCCTTTTTGCCCACTTAGCGTCGGAAAGATCCCCTCATGTGGGTGTTAAGTCTAGGTCAAGATTTAGTGAGGACTAAACGGATCAATCCACTTAACCTAACCTTTTGAGCCACCAGTTATTTTGGATTAATAGCGTTATCGAATAAGGCAGTGGAGATTCTTTCAACTACTTTGCTCTCAAAGCTAGGCTCGTAAGGTAATTCACAATAAAGCCACGCGTGAATCTATCCCAACTACTAGAGTGATTTCTTTAGTTCGACTAACTACTAGCCTATTGTTGAGTGCTTTTCTGTCAAGGTCACCGGTTTCAGAAGTTTTTCCGTGAGAGTTCTAAAAACTATATGAAGTGGGAAAAGCACAAGTTATCTTAAAATGGTTCCTTCTAGAATAATTAAGGTTGGACAATGCTTTTAAACTGGCAGGGGATCGCAGACTGACCACTTGAGCAACTAGCCACTTTAGCAGTTCGAAGGATCAACAGTTGTGTTTCCCCAAATCTGAGGTAAGGGGATTGAGATCAGTGCTTTTCGGTCTACCTAGGCTCCAAAGAAAAGAGGAATGCTTGGACCTACTTACTATATTGACTTATTCCCTATCCCCTTCCTACTAGTCCTTCCACTAGGCTTGATATGAAGGAGACTTGCTCATACTTGGTTAGGCAACTCTGTCTTGCTCTCCCAACTTATGCTTATGATAGGTGAGCTTAATGCCCAAAATGGACCTCTGGAGATCCTTCATGTAAGGCCCCAAAATATATCCTAGATGAAATGTTACATATTTATGGCAATACACGTATGATTGGCTTGTTCTTTAAAGTTGGAATTCGAAATTAAACATGTAAGGGAATTCTAAACTCAACAGCATGTATTAATACCGATTTGATGATAATTGAATTAGTATGAAGTATATGTTATGATGTTGATATTGATAGCTTCTATTAATATAAGTTATATGATAATTGAATTAGTATGGAATATGTGTTAAGATGATGAGAATTGAATGATGGAAAAATGATAGTTATATGCTAATTCTGGTTTAACTACTGAATAGACTTTGGTAGTTTAGCTATATCTTGACCCATAGAAATAAAAATGGGATGATTTTAAATTCAAATGAAATTAGATACATTTATCTACAACTTTCATGAAGGAACCCAAATCTGATTCTGCCTCTAAGATTTTTGAATTCTGGTTTGAAATTTAGTTCTGACTACTATCCTTGTTTCGAACAACCTGTGGCCTTTATGGTATAACTCCCAATATAATTAACCAAATTTCATGAAATTTATGTCATTAGAAAATTAAGACAAAGGAGAATGAAAGCAATTGATAAGATCGTAGGAAAATATGGGAATTAAAGGAAGAAGAATGATCAATATGCAATTTTCCTAAAGTCCACCCATGGACCAATAAGATTAAAGCATGTGTATCCAATAGAATCATAACATATGGTCTAATAGAATTATAACATATAGTCCAATATAATTGTAACACATGGTCCAATAGCATTGCAACACATAGTCCAATAGCATTGCAACACATGGTCTAATATAATTGTAACATGTGGTTTAACGGGATTGTAACATATGGTCCAATAGGATTGTGACATATGGACCAATGAGATTGAAACATGTATGTCCAATGGAATCATAACATATGGCCCAAGAGAATTATAACACATAGTCCAATAAAATTATAACACATGGTCCAATATCATTGCAATACATGGTCCAATAGAATTGTAACATGTGGTCCAATGGGATTGTAACATATGGTCTAATAGGATTGTGACATATAGAACAATGAGATTGAAACATGAGTCTAAGACTAGAAAGTTCATGAAAAGTCATATGGAGAAGGGAGATGCATAAAAATTTGATGGCTTAACTTCATGTTTTTCTCCTCTCCATTTCACCTTCTTCATCCCATCATTTTTCACTTGGTGATTCAAGCAAAACCAAGGAGAAAGGGAAGGAAAAGCATAAGAAGAACTACTTTGCCAATTTTAAGGTTTAGGATTTCACTTAGTTGATTTCTGTATTTGTGTATGATCGAATGGATATAAAGATTCATTTGGATGTGGAATTGTTGCTGGGATGTTGCTTTATTGTTATTTTGGTGTTATCTTGGATAGAATTGGTTGAATATGACAAGAGAAAACTATGTAGTGGAATTCTGTCTAAGGTTTATTTGAGTCAGTCTTGTTGTTTGAGTCATAACTTAGCATAAAGACCCCCCAATTGGGTGATTTTAGCTTTATATGAAACCTAAGACATAGAGACAAATTTCTCTAGAAGAGACTCTGAATTAATTCTAGCTTTATGACCTTGGAAATTGAGATAAAAAAATGTGACCTGATTCTGCCCCTGTTTTGGAGCGGCTTGTGATGTTTTGCTTATATCCTATGATTTAGAAGCCCAAAATGGTCTAATTGTTCATGCTATCGAAACTAAGACATAGAGGAACAATTGTTTAGAGAACTTATTACCTAGAAACCTCATTTTATATGTCAAAATGGTCATACAAAACTGACCCGAAACTAATTCTGAGAAAATTTGGAAAAGAGTTAGGAAGGTGAAAACCTTGGTTTTGTGCGATTAATAAGATATATAATGTTAGGGCTTTTTAACAATGGTTTAATTATACCTAATTGAGATTTAAAAAATGAACCTAGATGATGTTAGATTAATGGAGTAAAAGTTAATTGAGATAGGGTCTATTAATGGAGATAATTACTTAAAGAACGTGAGGTTAATTAATAATATGTCAAATTTTGAAAAGAATGTTGTGTTTAAAGATGAATGTGTTCTTATGAATACCAATGTGCTTCAAAAGGTTTATGTGATGCGAATTGAATATGATTGGTTACAAATTGGAACTTTGTGTCATGATATGGAATGGGATATACATAATGCCTTTAATGGTACATTATTACAAATGTTTATGTTTGTAAGGTATGATTAGTTAGATATGCATACGTATATGTTCAATTTGAGGAAAGTACAATAAAGACGTAACATCTTTTGCTTGTGATTGTGAAATCTGAAATGGATTGTTTTAAAATTGTCAAGTCTTAGTTGTGGGTAAATAGGCATGCCTAGAAGGGTCTGTAATTGCTCCTGGACACATTTAAGGTGTTGACACTTCAGTGTCTCCTGATAATGACACTTTGGTGTCTGAGATATAAGTCACTCCTGATATGGACACTTCGGTGTCTCCTGATAATGACATTTTGGTGTCTGAGACATAAGTCTCTCCTGATATTGACACTTCAGTGTCTCCTGATAAAGACACTTCGATGTAGAGACATAAGTCTCTCCTGTTCTGTAATACCAATAGGTATCTCCTGTTCTGGTCCTGTTACCAACTTCTTAAAAAAAAGGAATGGCAGGCTAACTTATTTTATATTCTAATATATGTCCAATTCTCAAATAAGATAAATTTTGATTTGATATAAGTTAAGTTCAGTTCTTATACAGCCAAATGTTGATATGATATAAACAAGATTTGCTCAGATACTTTAAAGTTTTGTTTTGTGATTTTGATTCTGTTCAGATACTTATAAATCCGAAGCAAGTATATATTATGTTCTGATATGTTATATTATGATCTGAAACAAATGTTATTAAATGTTGGCCCCTAAATTTTTTTTGTTGAGTTAAGCATGATCTAAATAAATTATAAGGTTATGATAGAATTATTTTTGAAGTTAATTATTTATTTTAGTGTTAGTAGGATTTTATTATATTGGTTAATTAGATTAAATTAGTAAGAATGTACAAGGACAATTTTGGCATGTCACTTAAGTTTAGAGATCATGAAGTATAAAAGGAAGAGCAAAGGTGACTTTTAGCACTCATAAGGGTAAAATAGGAAGAAGAAAGTGTAGTCTTGCTCTTAAGGTGGAGAAAAACATGAATTGAAAGAGAGAATGAAGTGAAAAACGAAAATGAGAGAGAAGAGGGAAGAGAGTTTCGGCCATTAGAGAGAAGAAAGAAGAAAAAGCTAGGTTTCATCTTTTCTTAGTCTTCAAGAGTGATTTTGAGGTTGTTCAAGAAGAGAGAAAGAAAGAGGAAGAGATGAGCTTCCATTTGAGCCAAACATCTCTTTGTTTGGTGAAGATTCAAGGTAAACTCATTTTTAATCTTTTGGATTTTTTGAAGGGTTTTGGTTCATGAAATTTATGAAATGCATAGGTTTAAGTATTTTAGAATCAATTTTTAGTGAATGTACCTTTTGGATTCTCAATTTGTATTCTTATTGAATTGGGTTTTTGTTAATGTTAAAGGGAATCAAGAGAGGCAAGAGGAGCAAGAGGAGAGGCATTTTTAAGCAAGTTTTTAAGCAAGGAATTAAGGTGGGTTACTTGTTTATAATTGAGTTAATGAGCCATGAGAAATTTTCCAAATCAATAAAGTTAAATGATTTCAATTCCTTTATAAATATTGCATTTATTGCTTCTTAAATGATTTAAGAAATTGCTACATATTTGATACATAAATCTTGATGATGATTTGTGAAATGATGATGGAAATTGTATTTGAAAAATATCATGCTTATGGAAATCTTGTTTTCGAAATGTGCCTTTTGGGCAATATGTTTACAAGATATGAAATTCATGTTTGTGTGGGTTTGTGGTGGTCCATTCTGTTATGTCACGTGCATGTTGACTCTGTTAAAGGCTTCTCCTGCCTACCTTCTAGTGGCATGGATCTCCTTCACGGACTTCCTCATGTTTATGGACTACCCCCAAAGGGGTCCATTCTGTTTGTGGACTACCCAAACCATTATGATTACTTATGTGTTTATGATTATTTAACAAGTTGAGAAATAATTGACTTATATTGTTTATGAATTGTTTGACAAGCTTGAGAATTTGAGAATTATGTGTTTTATGGATTCAATGAAATTTACTATGGAAATGAATATTTTCAATGGTTTTACTTGTTTCTCTAATATAAACTTGCTACCCATGAGCTTTTAAGCTCACCCCCATTCCTCCCCATATTTAGATGACCAGCAAGAGATCGAGTGATAGAGAGTCAAGGTATCACTCCAAGTCTGCATATTTTTGTAGTTAAGTTAGTTTATGAAAACACAAGGCTTTAGCCGCATATCAAGTAACTGGTTTATGTATATTTTGTATTTTTGGATTATGAGACCAACGATGTATTTGTGGCTTGAAATGCCAATTAAAGCTTTGTAAAACTCTTTCCTTTTGATGTTAATGAAATATATTTATGTTTTTCTTATAACTTTCCAAGTTTTCTCATTGCATTTTCAAGCATTTATAGGGGAAAATTTGTATTATGACTTCAAGGATTGTATTAATCTAGGCTGATTTATTCAAAATTTGTCTTCTTGGAAGTTGTAGTTTACCCTTTTAGCTTTCCAATGATATAAAGTGTGTAATTTTTGGAGATCAGAGTTGAGAGATATGCTATTTTCAAGTTAGTGATGCTGCACAGGGTGTATACTGGATACATTATAGCCTTTTTCTTTACTTGGATTAATAGAAAAAAGAGTACTTTGGTGTCTTGAATTGGGAAGAATTAGTGTGATAAGTTACAAATGAAAACGAAGGTGATAAAGGTAGTTGAATGATTGTTGAATTATTGAAGAAGGTATTGACATGGTTGATATTGTATTTGTTTGATCAACAATTTATGATGAATGTGCATAAGTTTGAATGTTATGTTTTTGGGTTGATGATCAATCGTAGGTTATGATTTGGTTGTAAATGATATTGAATTGGAATGTAGGTGAAAATGATGAGAAAAATAAGTTAGAAATGATAGATATGCAAACGAGGGGTCATAGGAAACTTGTAGGAATTAGAAATCTAGAATTTAACCTGTAAATGTTTGTTAGGAGGACTTAATGTCTGTTAGGCGGACCTTCTTGGGTATTCCAACGTTTCAACTCAGTTTATGTCTGTTTGGAGGGATATATGCCCGCTAAGAGGGCATTCTCAGGACAGTTATGAAAATGTGAAAATTTTGACCCTCTAGATGGCAAAATCTCTATTAGGGGTCTTCACGAAAGTTGTAGAAATCGAAGTTCTCTTCTAAACCATACTTAAATAACCTTAATCCTACATCCATAGTGAAAGTTATGCTTTTTTTCCCAAATCATGTGCATTTTATAAGTTATGGGCTTATCATTGCTTATCAATGGTACATTTAGGCTTGAATGGAACTTGAAATGTACTTAGTTGGTTATAGGCATAAGAGATAAATTGAGTGATGTGTTTAGAGTGATGATTGAGGATATGAACATAAGAATGGATTTTCGTTTATCAAATGCTCACTTATGGATGTTTGCAATGTTATAAGAACCCTACAGAGTGCTACGCTCATGTGTCATGACTCTCGAGTTAGACTCCAAAAACGAGGTCTAACAAGTTTAATATCAATGCCCTCTAGGTTTAGTATCCTAGGTATGAAATGGGTCATTTTAAAGCATGAAATGAACATGTATTGTTTTAAATGAACAATATGCAATGTTTTTGGTATTGTTTCACACGATTTGAAATTGTTTTACATGAAGCATGGTTTAAGAGGGTTTTACATGCACATATGTGAGTTTAAACTCGACATGAAACGTGAACTAAAGATTTTAAATGGTTTTAAATTGAAGGAGTGATTATGCTGCCTCGAAGGAGAACTCAAGGAGCTATGACTCGATCTCGATCTTGCCAATGAAGTATGGATGAATCTCATGTCCCACAAGATGCAGGGACACACTCTGCTCATGATTCTAAGGCACCTAGTGTGCAACATGAGGTACCACGGCCTCCTACTCCTATGCTGCAAGTAAACCCTATGGATTTGCATTTCTTTCAAGATTTTTCTTAGGCTTTCACATATGTTATAGTCCAAGTGTCATAAGTTCCAGTACAAGCTCCAGTGAAGAGGAGTAGACAGTATGATAAGCTCCGCAAGTATAGGGCTGTAGACTTTAATGGGACTACTAATCCCAAGGAGGCTAAAGCATAGTTGAGAAGGACAGAGAGAGTCCTGTTATAGATGAAGTGCTCTGATGAGGAGAAATTAGATTATGCAGTGAGTTTACTGCAAGGGGGCGTACTTCATTAGTGGGAATCAGTACCTCATAATTAGGACATACCTCTGGTATTATCATGGAGAAATTTTGTGGAAGTATTTCGGAAGAAATACTTCTCAAAAGTCTATATCCAAGAAAAGGCCAGAGAATTCCTAAATCCAACCTAAAGGGCATGAGTGTGAGTGAATATGAGCTGAAGTTCACCTAACTTTTAAGGTATACAGCCAACATTGTTGAGAATGAGGAGGATAAGTGCCGTAAGTTTGAGGGAGGACTTCATTTGGGGACCAAGGAAAGAGTATTGATCCATAACTTTTGTGACTACCAGATGTTGGTAGATGCTACAATTTAAGCTGAAAAACTAGAGAACATAAACTATGAAGTAAACAGGAAGAGGAGGAACCAAGAATAGTCTTCCAAGAAGGGAGTGAGTGCCCCAATTCTTGAGAGGAGTATGAAGACTTTCTACACGCAGAGTGAAGTGGGAAGTAGTGGCTCTGCTAAGAAAAAATAAGTAAGAGCAGTTTCAATGCAAACCTCAACTATGGGAGGCAATAGAAGGATAGAAAAGAGTAGGTATACAGATTGCCAATGCGAGCATTATGGGAAGTTTCACAGAGGAGAGTGCCTCAAGTTACTCGAAGTATGTTTCTGATATGGAGAGAAGGGACATATGGTCTAGGAATGTCCCCAAGCACCATGGCAAGATTAGTCACAGATGCAAGTCCCAAGGAGAGCTGAAACAGTAGGAAACAGGCCAGCCACTGAGGTGGGAAGTTCTAGAGCAATAAAGAAGGTTTTTCCTCCAGGAAGGCTAAGAGGTCAGGCACAAGAAACGGTGTTTGCCATGTCCAGAGATGAAGCTACGGCCACACCTAAAGTTGTTACAAGTTTGCCTCAGTTATTTGATTCAGAAGTATATTTATTTATTGATTCTGACTCCACACATTCTTTTGTTTCTGTAAGCATGACATTACATGGTGTTATTTTGGTGTCATTGGATAGTCCATTGATTGTTAGTACTCCTGTAAGAAGGAATGTGGTAATAAGTTAAGCATATAGAGATTGTGAACTCTTTATTGATGGTGCTAGACTGGTAGTGGACTTAATGCCTTTAGATTTAAAGGGCCTACATGTTATACTTGGAATGGATACCTTGGAGAAATATCATGCAAAGTTAGAAGGTGACTTTTAAGGGAGACAGAAAAATACCATCACTAAGAATTATTTCAACTTTACTAACTGATAGTATAATGAGAAAATGGTGTGAAGCCCTCTTGGCACACGTTGTGGACATCGAGGTGAACAAAGTAAAGTTAGAAGATTTTCTCATTGTGAGGGAATTTCCAGAAGATTTACCTAGTTTGCCACTAGCAAGGAAAATTGAACTTTCCATCGATCTGATTCCAGGTGCAGCACCCATTTTCATACCACCGTATAGAATGGCTCCAGCTGAGCTGAAGGAGCTTAAGGAATAATTAGGAGAACTATTAGAGAAGGGGTATATATATAACATCCCGTTACCTTTGGGAGGTTAGAATAGTAAATATGAGTGATTAATGAGAGCCTAGAAATGCATTTTTTCATGCTCATATTTATGAATATCGAATTTTTGCACATAAAAATAATTGTACATGCATTCATAGACATTCTAGGTATAATTAATTTATAATTGAATTGTGAAAGTGATTTTGTTGATAATTGTGGCTTGTATTTGTTGAAAATTGATTT
>JAOTAY010046978.1:0-20708 GCA_025629805.1 Erythroxylum baracoense
GAGAGCGCGAGGCCCGAGAGGCCGAGGCTCAAAGCGGACAATATCTGCAAGCGGGTGGTCTGGGCTGTTACACATTATACATTACACATATACATATATTATAATTGAATGTTTATATGATTGTGCAATTAATAATGTGTGTGCAATATGTGTATTGGATAATGTTAATATATAGGATAGAACGTTAACATCCAGTTGTTTCTAGATAATGGAAGCTAATACTTATCTGGAGCGTACTGTGAGTCGACCTAGATGGTCTCATTTTCATTGTTTGTTATATTTTAAACTTATGTATTGAATTATGTAATATGAATGTATTTTATTTTGGAAAATAAATATTTGAGGTGTTTGATGCATGTAAAAATCATTGGAAGTGCTCCTTGAATGTGAATTTGACTGAATAATTGATATTAAGCATTATTCTTAAATTCCAGACATCGATCCGATGAAAAATGTGAATATGAATGTGAGATTCTCAACATTAATGTTGAGTGTTGGAACCAGGTCCGATGATAAATGTGAATCTGAATGTGAAATTGATATCAAACGATTAATTGAATATATGTGAATGTGATGCATTTCATTAAATGAATGCATGAAAAGATAAAGGCTATTGTGATCAGACTAGCCACCGAAAAAAAGCTTAAAGCTCATAATGTGGTAAGAGCCTCTGGCTCACTATGTATAATGAGCCATGTATCTCCAATGGATAAGGGATAGTTATTAATAAGCTTGGTATCTATAATGGATACAGGACAGTTAGAGACACTCGATCACAACAATAACAATTGAAAGTGAGTCTTGTGAGCATTGCATATACATTTGATATATATGATTTAAATGATTGAAATAAATAGTTTAGATGATTTTTGAATGTGAAGTATGAATTAAGTGAATATGAAGTGTATATGATTTAACATGTTGATTTGTGAAATGATGTGAATTACATAATTACATGAATTGATGTGTTATGAGAATTGAGTGAGCCATCGAGGATGGTCTACTCACTAAGTTTGCAAAACTCACCTTAAAATTTGCAACATATTTTTTAGGCTCAGAGGAGATACTGAGTTAGATCAACTGGAGTCTAACCACTGCATTCAGATAAGAGTTAGAGGTCAGGATCAGCTGTACCTCCATATGTCTACAGTCTTTCTTTTATATTTTAAAATTCTATTCCACAAATATTATATAGCTTTTTTTGTGAATTGAAAAGTATAATGATTGCACGATTGGAAATGTTTTGTATTGGGCCTAAATAATTATGGGAATATATTTGATGATTTGTTAATTCATTGTAACTTGCGACTGAGAATGTTTTTTAATATAATGGGTTGAAAAATTATCATTGTTTTTCTGAAATAATATGTGATGTTCAAAAAAATTTGCAATGAGTATGATTGTTTGACTGAGTATGTTCTTGAATACATTGATGTGTTCAGGAATATGCAAAGTGGGGAACTACAAGAAGAATGAAAGAGATGCCACGAACACAATGACATCAGAGCCAGGATATACTTCGTATCCATTGTTACTTTGAGGCTCAAGAACTCTAGCTGCCACCTCTAACACCATCCCCACCTCCATCACCGTGATGCTTTGTTTCTACCCCTTTTCTTTTTAAATTTAGTATTCATTTTATTTTATTATTTTAATTTATGTTTCTTCTTTCCATACGTGATTGTTTGCCTCCTTCTCACATTGAGGATAATTTGTTGTTCAAATGTGGGGAGGGTTATGTTTTTGCTTTGACTATGAATATTGCATATTTTATGATAGTTTGTTAGGTTGCATTTTGTTAATTGTGTGAATGTGTTATTGGCTTAGATGGATTGAAATTCATTTAATTTTAAGCACAGCCTAATAGGTTGTGAAGAGCCATTAGCTTGCGAAATTAGTGAATTGGATCCTTTGTTTAAGCATAAAAGTTAATTAGGATTTATTGTGAGTTTGTCACCCTCTAATTGTCACATTTATTTATAATTTTAAGTCTTTTCACTAAAGTAGTTGTGCTAGTATTTTTTTATGAAAATGAGTAGCTAAAGCAACAAGGTAGGCAATAAAAAATTGTGTTTGTTAATTTTAAATAAATAACTATTTCGTTAGCCTTCGGGTTATAAACTGTAATATCCGATTTTCATATTGAGGGTTAGAGCCTTAGATTATTGCACATGATTCAAATATTCATGAATTTCATTCACATGCATAGTATTCACATACACACATAAATCATGACTTAGAAAATATTGCAAATATTGTATATGCACTCAATTGACATATTCTGAAGTATGAAACTAAAATTAATGTGCATTTCCTATGTCTTGTACTTTTGTTTACCAATGACAAGGATTGATGGATTATAATTAGTAACTTGGAATTAATTGGTACAATTGAGAGACTGATGAATTAATATGTACATGTAGTCTAGGAAAAATGTCAAGTGGTAATACAAATTGACATGTGGAAAATTAGGATGACTAGACCTATGAAATCAGTGACAAATGGCATAGCAAATTAAGTGACAAATGGTAGTACATTTAAATGACAATTGGCAGCCTCATAGAAGGATATGTGTATCGGCTAAGGAGAGGACATGTGTCTTACTAAATATATGACAAGTATTCCTAGAATAAGAACACTCATCTTATACATGGCAATGGCATAGTCATCTTCAATTGTTGTGTTTCTGCTGAAGACTCTCCTTCTTCTCCCTCTCCCTGCTGTAACACATACATCTCACTTGCATATTGGAGTTGTTAAGCATTTCCACCCAAAATCCATATAAGACCCTTCACAAATATAGCTATCATCTCTTTTCCATTGATGTAATCTATACTACTTTCATCTTGTTCTTGAAATGATCTTGCATGCAAGAAAGGTTAAGAAAGCTGATCTTGAGGTAGCATTAAAGCTAAGCAAGGAAGTGAAATACTAGTCTATTTTGATATGTTTTAACAAAACCTTTATTATGAATGTAGGGATGGATTGAATGTAGTATTGATATTGAAGTAGTGTTGGAAAATTATACATGAATAAGAGTTTCTATTTTAATTTTTGAAGCATGAAAGACAATAGTTTATGAGCTGCCAATTGAATGATTTGAATTGGAATTGGAGATGAAATTGACGAGGAATTAAAGTATAATTAAGGTCTAATTGAGGTATAATTAATGGACTATGATGAAGATGTTTTGAATTTTGTATAATGGGGTTAGAATCTGAAAAAAATTTAAGGAAATAGATAGTGAACTTTCGGTTCACTCATCCCACGATCGTAGGAAGGTCCTCCATGATCGTAGGCAATGCTTTGTAATGATAATTTTTGTTTTGTGTAATTGTTGGACCACATAAAGATAGGTCACTTTCCATTGGTGTATTTGGACTTAATTGAGGCTTGAATGAACCCAAATTGTTGCTTGATTCATTGGTTAAGGGATTGATAAGTTTAGGTTGTTAATTGATGTTATAACTTAAGGAATGGATTGTCTTGATATTAATGTATTGAAATATGGAAATTATGAGCTTTTAAAGGAACTAACATGTTCTTATGAATGTAAATACGATTCAAAGGATATGAGTAATGAGTATTAGATATAAATGAATGAACATGGGAGAATATGAAGTAATTATGAGTGAGAGTTGGATAATTATATGAATGTACGTGATTAATGAATAAATCAAGCTTACTTAAGGTATAAAGCTAATTTCAAACTAGTTATGTCCAAGCTATGATCTATGAACGGTTAAGATTTGTGAATGAGGACACATACTCCGAAAATCAATTGAGCATGCATTGAATATGACATTTATACATATGAATAATTAAATAATCATATGATTAGTAACGTAATGATGTGTAAAATATGTGCGTATTGCATGAAGATAGATAAGTTGATTGTCAACATCCAAACATTATCGGATCATCAAGGCAATAGCTTGTCTGGAGCTTACTATAAGTTAACCTAGATGTTTTCTCATTATAACTGAATTGTTTTCGATTAACCTTTTGATATTAAACTGTTATTGATATGATTGTGATAATTTTGGAAATTGACGATTCGAGGAGTTCAATTTTCAAGATTGTATTAGAAGTACTTTCTAATTATATGTGAATATGGAAATTATGTAAACTCAATTATATGTGTTTCTATCTGATATGTATGTTGACTATGAAATGTGAGAGTAATTGAATGTGAAATGCCGAAATAAATATAGAATGTGAGAATAATTGAAGGCAAAATTTCAGAAGGAATATGAAATGTGTGAGCAATTGAATGTGAATTGCAGGACTTAGATCTGATGAATTTGATACATGTGACAGAAGCTCACAGGAATGAAAGGTAATGAAACATGGCATATGGAATGATGCTTCACATTGAACTACATGATCAAATAAAGGAGTTGTGATTAGAGTGACCAATGTGAAAAGGAGCTTTAAACTTATAAATATGCACAAAGAGCCACAGACTCAGTTACTAATGAGCTCAGTATCCACCATGTGTATGGGATAGTAAATGAAATGAGCTCAGTATCTATAATAAATACGGGATAGAAAATAGGTGCTCGATCATAACAAAGTAAAATGAATGAAGTCAGATGTGCATTTACATATGCATCCTTCTATTTATTATACGATCGAATTGAAATGAATTATTAAATTTTTTGAAATGCAGTTGAAAAGTAAATGAGTACGTGTTGTGATATGAAATGTCAGTTTACTTGATATACTTATGAAAATATGATAAACTTGATGTACTTGATAAGGTGTGATGAAATGTGATGAGCTATTCAATACTAGATGATATGTAATGCTTTTTAAATTGGGATATGACTAGTCTCTGTGTATCTAACTTGAGTAAATACATCGATGATGGTTCACTCACTAAGTTCGCAATCTCATCAAAATTGCAATGTTGATTTTTAGGTTCAGAAGAGATCTAGCTAGTCTAGTTGAAGTAGCTATTGCATTTGGACATAAGCTAGTGAGCAAGATTAGCTGTACCTACAAATGTCTTCAGTTATTTTGTATCATGAAATGTAGTTCTTAACAATTGTGTAACATATGTGTGAATTTTGAAATGTAATGACATTTATAACTGGATATGTTTATAAATGAAATGGGCCAAAATAAATATTGGTTTGCTTAAGATGTGTTCGATGCCTTAAAATTTGAAATAAGTTATTTGATCATCTTAACGCACCATCCTTGCAGAGTATATTCTTGAATATTCATTGGTACATTCGATTATATGCTCTATGAGAGTGGTATGTTACATGACTAGAGCTAGTAGCTAGTTGGGAAAGTGATATAGTTGAGTAATCGGATCGACATACCTCACAAATGTATACCTCCATGTCAAAAGACTATAATGACGTTTCAAGCAGCTTAATAAAAACGTAACCTAGTCAAGTAACCAAATCGACGTTCATCACTTTTGCCTCTGAATAAAAGACTAGGTCCATATCCATAAAAAAATTTAAAAATGAAAAAAAATGTTTGCAAAAAACCTATCGAATTTGTAAATAGCTTGACTTTTCATGAAAACGTAATTACGAGTCGTTACATAGTTTGAATGACCAAAGAATTATTAATTTGTGTGTACAATTGAAAAGGGTGAATAACTTGACATTTGAGTTTTAGATTAAAATGTATTTTTAGTCCAAAGCTCCTAAATACGGATTTTGCATATTAATGATTTAGAACAGCTTGAATGATTATGTTTAAAGTTATATTTATTTCATGAAGATGAAGCCATTGTCTCATCATTGCATTATGTGCTGTGTGATTTTTGCATTTTTATTGTTTTATTTGATTGAGGAAAAGTAAAAGTTTAAGTGTGGGGATGTTGAAAGTGAATTGCTTCATGTTTTAGGGCTTAGTTTGATGCGTGTTTAGCTATTAATTCAATCATTTACTATGTGTTTAAGTTAGAATTGTGTTAGTTTATTAATTATTTGTGTTTTAAGTATTTTATGGCTTAGTACAAGTCTTTGAGCTTAATTATTATGTTTTTAAGGTACCTTGATGTGTTTGCTAGTGTTTCAGGCCCAACATCAAAGAAAGTAGAAGTTTTGGAGACATTCGGGTTGAAACAATGACCCACAATCGTGGCACAACAAGCCCCGATCGTGACAGAAGAACCAAGGTTGGCCCATGATCAGGTCTACATGCTACAATCGTGACTGAAGTCTAGACCATCGCCCATGATCATGGCTTTTACGCCACAATAGTAACAGAAGGCTAGGATGTGGCCAACAATAATGGCTTGTATTAGGTAGATAAGCAAACATTAAAAAATGTCAAGTTTCAAGGGACTTTTCAGACCTTTCGAACCACAAAAGATTCCTAAGCTAGGCCAGTTTAGAATAAAGATGATATTTTAAGAAAAAGACAAAGAGGTAGAGGGAGCTTTTGCATCAACCACCTTGAAGAAACCCTAAAGAGAATTCATTGAGAGATTGGGGAAGAGAAGAAGGAAGACAGAAGAGTAGAAGAAGTTGACTCGACATACTTCCCGAATTAGGAGGTTTCCCGATATTGCTACCTCCCGTCTTCTATTTCAATTTTATTTCCTATTTATTTTCAGTTTTATCATTTTATAGAATTGGATTGGATAGTTGATGATAGGATCAAAATGTTAAGGATGTTATAAACTCACCTTCAGAATTTTATTCTCGAATTAAAGAAATCTAATTGCTTATATGTTATTTAGATTTATTATGATTTAGTTCTACGATTGCATAATTCGATAATAAACTGGGAGGGTGAATCGGATGAAAAATTATTAAATTAGGCTAATAAGAGTTAAGAGATTTAATAAAGTTAGAATTAAATCAAATCGGTAAATTGTGCAAAGAGAGATATTGCATAGGTTTTCGGTAGTTTATTAGAGAACTTCAAAGCTAATTAAGGTTGTGGATAGGTTGTAAATTGAGAGATTGCAACCTCTATAATCTGATTAGGGTTTATGATTTAGGGTTAATGGTTATAACTCAAGAGAGAGTAATCAACCCTAGGATCATCTAGAACCAATAATCCAATAATTCATAATCAGTTAGGTTAGCATTAATGATAGGTAAAATTTCCTTTTTCTCAATTGGTAATTTCCTTAGGTTAATTCTTAGGTGTGCTGTAATTACTTAGTAATTAGTATTTCTGTTATCTATTCTTAATTTAATTTGATTGATTGAATTAATTTATCATTTCTATTTTCATGCAATTTGAATTTTAATATTATTTTCTGGCCTTAGATTTTTGGATTAGATTATTCCTCATTGTGGGATAGACACCTTAGGTACCATGCTAATGAACCATACGATTACAAATTATCGAAGTTTATTTATTAAAACTTACACATACTAACACTCGATCATTGATGCATCAACTAGTATTGTACCTATTAGATGCAAGTGGATTTTTAAGAGAAAAACTGATATGGATGGTAATGTACATATGTACAAAACAAGCTTAGTGGTTAAAGGTTATAAACAAAAACAATGGGTTGATTTTGATGAAACCTTTTTGTCGGTAGCTATGCCAAAATCCATCAGGATCTTATTAGCTATAACAGCATATCATGATTATGAAATTTGGCAGATAGATGTCAAAGCAACATTTCTCAATGGGAATTTGCATGAGAATATGTATATGATACAACCTGAAGGTTTTGAATCTAAGAGATTTCCTAATCAAGTATGTAAGTTGTAAAGGTCCATTTATGGACTTAGGCAAGCGTCGCGGAGTTGGAACATCTATTTTGATGAGATAATCAAAAAGTTTGATTTTATAAAAAATATGGACAAACTATATGTCTATGAAAAGCTTAGTGGGAGTGCAATCATTTTCTTAGTACTATATGTTGATGACATATTGCTAATTGTAAATGACATACCTATGCTATAGTCTCTAAAGATTTGGATATCAAAGAACTTCTCTATGAAGGATATGGGAGAAGTAACCTATATTATGGGAATAAAGATCTATAGAGATAGATCTGAAAGGTTTCTTGGATTGTCCCAGTCCATGTACATAGATAAAGTGCTAAAGAGATTTAGCATGGAGATTTCCAAAAGGGGATTCTTGCTTATATAGCATGGGATTTCTCTGTCACATAGTTTGTGTCGAAAGACACAAGTGGAGAGAGATAAAATGGAATGTATTCCATATGCTTCGATAATTGGATCACTCATGTATAGGATGCTATGTACTACACCAAATGTTTCTTATATTTTGAACATAATGAGTAGGTTTCAATTATTATGGTGAGCATCACTAGACAGCTGTGAAAATATCTTAAAGTACTTGAAAAGAGCTAAAGACATTTTCTTTATCTACAGAGGAGATGAACTGAGAGTTCAAGGATATTTAGATGCTAGTTTCTAGTTAGATCCCGAGGATAGTAGATCACAGTTAAGGTACATCTTCATTCTAAACAGTGGTGCGGTAAGTTAGAAGACTTCCAAATGACAGGTGTAGATTGCATTGTATTTTTATCGGTATTTTGATATGTGCTTAGTGGTTAAGTTGATTGTTTAGTGTGTGTTTAGCTTAAAAATTGTGTTAGTTCATAAACATTTGTGTTTTAAGTGTTCTTTGGGTGAGAACATGTTTTTGAGCTTTAATTATATATATATAAGGTGTCGTGATAAATTTGTTACTATTTTAGGTCATTTGGAAGAGTTTTGGAGGAGACCTGAACTAAAACACTAGGCCACAATCATGGGGGACCCGCCTCGATCATAACAGAAGCACCAACATAGGGCCACGATCATGAGGAGTCTACCACGATCGTGACAGAGAGAAGATGAACCTATCATGATCATGTATGAATGGCCATGATTATGGTCGGTGCACAGACAGACACGGAGTCACTTTCAGATTCAAGTTTTCGAGGCACATTTTGGATCCTAAAAAGACACTAAGGTTACCTTAATTGGTAAAGACTATAAAAGGGATATATAAGCCTAAAAGCGAGTTTACATTCTGCCTATATGTGGAAACCCGAGAGTTAGAGAGAAAGAAGAGAGAGAGAATAAAAAGAGGAAGAAGAGGAGGGTTTCGACGCTGAAGCTTTCCAAAATAGGAGATCTCTTGATGTTGTCGCTTTCTCGAATCATCCAACCTAAGTTTCATTTCCTCCCCTTTTATTTTTTATTCATTTAATGTGTAAGATTGAGATGGGTTGTATGGATATGGATTTTGAGTTGTTCATGATGAGATGGGTTGTATGGATATGGATTTTGAGTTGTTAATGATGTTCTAACTTTTCCTTTGGGATTTTGCTTATTTTTAGTGTTAATATAGTTAAATTGTGTTTAATTGATTTGGGTGTTGTGATTGATTAATGTATTTGCATGTTTCGGTAACAAATCGAGAGGGTGAACTAGATAAAAAAGATTAGATTGGATTAGCGAGAGTTAGATGATCTAATTGACCATTTAATCAATCTAGTCAGTGATTTCATAGAGAGAGATCCCGTGTGAGATCCGATTATTTATCAAAGAGCTCTAAAACTAATTAGAATTGTGGGTAATTTCTGAATCGAGAGATTGCATGTCCATAATTTGATAAGGGTTTACAATTTAGGAAGGGATTATAACTCGAGAGAGAGTAATCAATCTAACGATCTTCTAGAACCGACATCCCATAAACACGTAAAAGGCTAGATTAGCATTAATAATAGGTAAAATCCCCTCTCCAAGAACTTGATTAATTATCTCTTCAAATTTCCAATATTGCATTATTTGATTGTTACTAGTTTGTTTTGATTTAGTTTATTTTTCAGTTATTAATAAAATTTGAGTCTTAAACAAAGCACAACCTAAATTACGTGGTGCCTAAAAACAATCTCTATAGGATAATATCAGCTTCTTACCACAAGTAACTATCCGTATGATTGCGTTTTTTAGCGTAAAATAAGTAATTGGTTTAGCAATCAACCCCAAACAACCAACCATTGTAGATATAACAACTGAAGCAGAGTATACTTCAGTGTTAGAGGTGGCAAAGAAAGTGGTCTAGTTCAAGAAGTTCATCACTGAACTTAGAATGGTTCCTAGCATTATTGAGCCTATAGTATTGTATTGTGACAACAACGGTGCTATTACATAAGCAAAGGAACCCTGATCTCATCAACAGTCCAAACATGTACTCAAGAAGTTTCACATGATTAGGGAGATAGTGGAGTAGAAAGACATAGCATTGGACTGAGTTCCCACTAAAGAGAATTTAGCAAATCCTTTTACTAAACCATTGTCTCAAAAATGACATGATCGATATATGGATGAATATGGTGTTAGATTCGTAGGCAATTGGCTTTAGGGCTAGTGGGAGATTATTAGTTTATGTCCTTGCTGCCAATCAATTAGATGTAAATTCATGTATGACATTATTTTAATTAATGAAAAAGGATTTATTTATCTTCATGTATTAATTTAATTATTAAAACGTAAAGGTTAAAATCCTTGGAATAATTACTGTGCAATTGAATTATAATGAGATCATAATTATGAGATTCAATTTACACCTATTTATTATTCCTAAATGTTCCTAGTTGTAGTTTCACCAAGACAGGATATTGTTAAATTGGTAAAACTAACATGCATTCTGTTTCTTTCTTATGAAGAAAGTAATTGATCTAATAAATTAAATTATGGAGATACTTAAACTAATGTGTGGGTGATTATAATAAAATAAGTCACTGAATTGACCTAATTATGAGAATTTCGAATGGAATATTACTTATGTATCTGTGGATTATCTTATAATGATGGTGTATAATTAAGCCTTAGACTTGAGATTATCAACGTATCTCATATGGTAATTACTATATTTAGATACTACTTATGAATTGTCCTAGGATAATTCAGTCGGTAGTAATTGGATACAATATGAACCAGATGGAGATAGTTGAGTAAGTCAATATAGGATTCATCACTCCAAAGTAGTTAGAGAGAATGTTCTACTGTTCTTAATTAGTAATGATTTATGAAATTCTCTGGCCAGAGTGAATTAACATTTGAAAAAGGTATTTTCAAATTTTAATTATAAATCAATTACTAATTAGTAAGAACATATATTATTAGATCAAAAGAGTACATAATATATCAATACTTCGTCCAATTGGAACATTGGATGACAAATGGAATAAATTATACATCATAATCATGCATGAACAAGTTAAGTCAATCATTTTGACATTCCTGATATTTAGGTAATCATGACATATTGCTAGACGTTAGTCATGATTTATGATTATAACTTGTTTAATTGGAGAACTAAAGATAAATTAAAAGGAGTTTTAATTTATCTAATTCTAATTGTGAATTAGAATTTTAATTTATAATCATTGCCAATTTATTAGGAACCTAATGTGTCACACAATAAGATGCAATTTGTGAAAGAAAAATCAATTTAATTAAGTTGTACTTAATTATAAAGTTTAAGAAATTTTGGGGATCAAATATGAGATATTTGACTTTATTAAAATTAAATTAATTATAATTATAATTTATTTTTAATTAAAATAAAAAGAAATTTATTTCTAATTAAACCCTAATGATTTTTCTATTTAAATAAAGGAAGAACATTAAGAAGCCAACACTTTTGTCTTCTTCCTCTCAAATTAGTCTAGAGAATTGCTCTGTGGATACCAGAGGATGGACAATTAAACAACTTGTGATTGATCAATCGAAAAGGTTTCAAAGGTTTTTCAATAAGAAGACGAAAAAGGTATAATTTCTATATCATTTTTTAAACTTATTTAAGTTTATTCAATTATCGAGACCACTGAGAATTTTTAAAAAGTTTTGTTTCTCGTTGCATTTGTGATTTGATCACTATTGGATTCCTACATTCCATGAATGAGATACATAGACCCATGGCTCCCCAATAGTGGTACCAGAGCCACTTATGCATGTATTAAATGATCTATTGAACACGTGCAAACTATTTGTTAAGTTGTGATTGACATGAATGTTGATTTGGAAAAATTCTTATAAATTGTATAAATTTTTTTAGGATTTTCTTTCACATAAATGTTTATAAGATGTTATATTATGTTTCTGTCAAAGGAAATTTCATTTGAAAGTCATTTGATATTTTATTGCGAATTAATTTCTAGTCTATTGATATGTTGGTTTCTTGGAATTTCTGGAAAACAGAATACGTATATTTATTTTAAAAATTTTGCAATACTTCTAAAAAAATTTCTAATTTTCTTTCATATAAATGCTTATAAGGGTGATATATTATATTTTTGTCAAAGTATATTTTCTATTTTATTATGATTTTAGTTTCAGCCTGATGCATATATAAAGTTCTGGAAAATTTTAGAAATCTGATGAACATGCATCTGTGTAAATTCCATAATAATTTTATCAAACTTTTTTTATGAATTTACTACATGAACATGAACATATGATGTTACCATATGCATGAGATGCATGACACCTACTTTTGAAGTGATTGATTATTTATTCTCTATTTTACATGCATGCTGGTGGTGTATGACAAGTGTTAGTGGACATATGATGTGCTAGCTAATTCCACTTAGTTTATAAAGAATTCCTAGGAATTAGACTTTGGAATTTTCCTAGAATAAATTGAACTTGATTCAATTAATAGATCAAGTCAAAGTTAACATTGGTCAACTTTTTGAAAGCTAAGGGGACTAACTTGTTTAGTGACTTATGTGTATGTGTTTCAGTTATAAGACCTTAAAACACTTTTATGAGATAAGAAATGTATTATTTTGATAGTAGTAGCATTTTAAGAACATGTACTTGAAATTAGGGTTCTAGAAAATTTTCGGACATCAAATCGGTCTCTTTAGTGTATAGTAGGTTAACTCATTTACGTTGATAATTTTAGCCATCAAGATATTTTTTGATTTGTGTTGAAATTGTGTTAATAAATTTGAGATGACCTAAAGATGTTTCAGATGACTAATTGATGTTAATTTGGGAATTTTGGAAACTTTAGGGGTTAATTTAGAATTAATCTAAGTAGGGCATTGTATTTCTAATATGACTAGAAAAGGAATGTGTACTAGAACTAAAGTGTTTAATTTGGACATCAAAATAATTGAATTTTAGGGTTCCTAATTAAATCACATTCATAGTTGGAATTAGACGAGACTAACACTAACACCCGATTCAGTTCAAGAGTTGAATCAAATCATAAACTTTTGATGTATAATCAAGTTACAACCTAAAGGAAATATGCTTCCATTGTAACAAAGAAAGGCATTGGAAGAGGAACTGTAAAGCCTATTTAGAGTCACTGAAGTAGAAGAAGGCATTAGATGCTCTACCGTCTAGTTTAGGTATGTTATTTTTCATTAAGGTTAATAATATTTCTGATCATAATATTTACGTATTAGATACCGAATGTGGATCACATATATGAGTTGATATTCAAGGCCTCAAGGATAGTAGACAACTCAAAAAGGGAGAGATGGACCTACATATGGGAAATGGATCAAGAGTTGCTATATTAGCCGTAGGAACTTATGTTTTGTAATTTCCTAGTGGGCTAGAGTTAATTTTGGATAATTGCTATTATGTACCTATTGTGACAAAGAACATTGTATTTGTTTCATGTCTTAATAAAATGGGATTTCATTTCACTTTTTCAAGCAATGGTTGTTCAATTAAGTTGAATGAAATGTTGTATGGTACTGCTAATTATGCAATGGTATTTACATATTAGATATGTGCAATCTAATTTTAAATACCACTGACAATAAAAGACAAAAATGGAATAACTTAAAATCATCTTTTTGATGGCACAGTTAACTTGGCCATATAAGTGAGAGACGCATGTCTAAGCCATACAAAAGAGGTAGCTTAAGGTCATTTGATTATGAATCAAATGACACATGTAAATCTTGCTTGTTAGGCCAGATGACTAAATTATCATTTAATGAAAAGGGTGAATGAGCAAATAGGTTATTAGACCTAATACATTCTGATGCATGTGATCCGATGTCCATTCATGCCAGAGGTGGTTTTATGTACTTCATTACCTTTATTGATGATTATTCACGATATGTGTATGTGTATCTAATGAGATATAAGTCTAAAGCATTTGAAATGTTTAAACAATTTAGACACGAAGTAAAGAAACAACTTTGTAAAAGTATTAAGATACTTTGATCAGATCGAGGTGGTGAATACTTGAACAAGGAGTTTTTAAATTATCTCATGGATAATGGGATTGTATCCTAATGGAATTCACCTTACACCCCGCAATATAATGGTGTGGCTGAAAGGAGAAAGCAAACCTTGTTGAACATGGTAAGGTTAATGATGGGTTTAGCAGATCTACCGAAATCCGTTTGTAGTTATGCACTTAAGATTACTATTTATGTGTTAAAAAGAGGCCCTTCAAAAGTAGTTGATGTTACTCCATACGAGATATAGACTAACAAAAAACCCAATCTTTCTCATATGAATGTTTGGGGTTGTTCAGTTTACATGAAGCGGATTCAATCAAACAAGCTTGAAGCGAAATCAAATAAATGTTTGTTTGTAAGATATATATTAAGGAAACAATTGGATACCAGTTTTATAATGCTTTAGAGCAAAAGGTGCAGGTCTCAAAGCATACTGTCTTTTTAGAGAAAGAGTTTCTTCTAAAAGAAGACAGTGGGAGCAAATTTAAAATTGTTGAAGTTTATGATACTCAAACAGACGCAGTGCAACTGCTTGAACTCGACATTGTTGTTCGAAGAGATGAGACAACACTTGAACCTTCTGACACACAAAATGTTTATAGGTCAAGTAGGATACATAATGTTCTAGAGAGATATGGATTTCTTGTAAGTGAATATAATGATGTATTGCTTATAAAGGACGATGAGCCTACATTCTATGAAAAGGCTCTAAAAAGTTAAGAATCTAAAAAATGGCTCCAAGCTATAAACTCCAAAATGGATTCCATATTTGAAAACTAAGTATGGACTTTGGTTGACCCACCCAAAGGGCTAAAACCTATAGGATGCAACTGGATTTTCAAAAAACAAATCAGCATGGATGGTAATGTGATTACCTAAAAAATGAGGCTAGTGGTAAAAGGTTATCATCAAAGACAAGGAGTTGACTATGGCGAGAATTTAGCCCCGTAGCCATACTTAAATCCATTAGAATACTCCTAGCCATTATTTCTCATTATGATTATGAGATATGTCAAATAGATTTGAAGACGACTTTCCTTAGTAGAAACTTAGACGAGGATGTATATATGATACAACTTGAGGGCTTCATATCCAAAGATATTGAAAAGGTATACAAGCTTCAAAAGTCCATTTATGGGTTAAAGTAAGCATCTAGGAGTTGGAACATCCGATTTGATGCAACAATCAAAGAGTTTTGGTTTCCCACAAAATTTGAATGAACCTTGTATATACAAAAAAGTTAATAGGAGTGCTATCATATTCCTTGTGTTATTTGGATGACATATTACTAATAGGAAATGATGTCTCAAGTTTGCAATCTATCAAAATTTGGTTGTCCTGGAATTTCTCTAAGAAAGACCTTTGAGAAACAACTTATATATTGGGAATAAAGATCTATAGAGATAGCTTAAGGTGGTTGCTAGGTCTTTCACAGTCTATATACGTAGATAAAGGGCTAAATAGGTTTAATATGCAGCAGTCCAAGAGAGGGTTTCTTTCTATAACTCATGGGATAAAACTCTCAAAATCTATTATCCCAAGATGTAAGATGAGAGGACTAGAATGAATTTGATCCGTTATGCTTCAGCAATATGATCAATCATGTATGCTATATTATACACAAGACATAATATATCATATGCTCTAAGTGTTACGAGCAGATATCAATCGGATCCTGGTGAGTTTCACTAGGTGGTTGTCAAGAATATCCTAAAGTACTTGAGAAGGACTAAGGATGTATTCTTGGTATATAGAGATGGAGATCCCATAGTGAGTGGGCATACAAATGCCAGTTTTCAATCTAACCAAGATGACTCCAAATCTTAGTCAAGTTACATTTTCACATTGAATGGTGGAGCAGCCAGTTGGAAGAGTTCCAAACAAGAGATAACCACATATTCAATGATCGAGTCAGAGTAAATTGTAGCTACGGAAGTTACAAAAGAAGCTGTTTGGATCAAGAAGTTTGTTATGGAACTTAGAGTAGTTCCGATTATTGTAGACTTGATATTGTTGTATTGTGACAACAATAAGGCTATTTCTCAAACCAAAAAACCAAGGTCTCATCAGAGGTCTAAGCATGTACTCAGGAGATATCACCTGAATAGGGAGATCATTATAAAGGTGATGTGAAAATAAAGAGAGTGCCCATAAATCAAAACATCGATGATCCTTTGACTAAGCCACTTCCTCAAATGAGATTTGATTTTAGTGTACTCGCATATGGTATTAGATACAAAGGTGATTGGCTTTAATGCAAGTGGGAGATTATTAGAGTAATGCTCTAAAGGCAATTTCCTTTATCACTTTTGTACAAATTTTGTTTTGATTAATAAAATAAAAGGAAAATTTCATTAATTTGATGTTCATTTACTTATGAATTGATGTCATTTTAAAATCGAATTAATGAAGTCCATGATATAAATCCTAGCATGAAGGAAAACATGATGAGATCATAATAATAAGATTCCTATCATTTGCAATTATGTTAGTATCTAAATTATCCCTAGTCATAGGAATAATAAGATAGGACATTGTTAATCTAGATAGACTAGCACATGTTATACTCCTTGATTTGATCAAGCAGTGGATGTTATGAATTGTAAGTGTGAGATGTTTAGAGTTAACATATGGATGCTTACTAAGAGTAGTAAGTACATCGGATAACCCGCTATGAGATTATCATATGGATTATCTATCAAATGTCAGTGATTAATCTCATCATAACAATAGTGCAAATATTCTTAGACTTTTGGTACTCAATGATATCTTGGATACTAATCTGGTTCTTTGACACCATTCCTTATTGCCTCAAGATGAGGTTGCTTATATGGTGGTGATTAGGTATAGCTATTAGTATTCGAAGGTAACTAGGTAGCCAATAAAGGATTCACCACTCATAATAGAAGAAAATGATACCCATGGCCTCTTGTCGGGGTCATTTCTTGGGAATCTCTGGGCACAGTAGTTATTTATCATGAAGAGATTATTCAATGACACATAGAGTAATGAGATCCTCAGGATAAGAACTAACATCACTTGGACTAGATGTGACATAGTCAGTCTAGTGGGAGTTAACACATAGCCCATACTTTGAACCAAGTAGGGTATAGGATGGTGAAGGGATAAATTGCACAGTAATTATCTATGGAAAGGTTTATAAGTCAGATAATTAACTATCGAAGAGTTCCTGTGTTAATTCACTTACGTTTCGATAAATTTGCATCATAAAACCCTTCATGATTTGATTGGATTAAGAGTTAATTCAAGTGGCATTCATGATTTGTTCGAATTAAGAGTTAATTCAATTGCCCAACATAACCAAGAACCTAAGAGTCACTAGCATAAAAGATCAGATGAAATTCAAAGTGTGCATGGCTGTTATTTTAAGCAGGTTATGATCGTGACTTATAGGTCAAGATCATGACCCACTTTATGACAGGTGGTACATAAGTGAGTTCTTCAATTATGTACACATAAAATTAAGCTAAAAACACAAACAATTGAGAGGCAAATGATCTAGAAGAGTTTTGGAGGTTGAGATGGCTAATCTAGAGGTTTGTTCATGCAATTTTATACAATTCTTGCATAAGTTTAATTGTATGTTACTCGTTTATGATCTAACTCTCAATTGAGCATCTATTTTAATTCATCTTGTTTAGTACTCTAACCACCCTTACACACTAATTTTTCTTCATCTTTGTGTGTTTTTCATTGGCTATTGAAGGTGTTTGGTGTTTGCTATGTCCCAAACAAGTAGAAGATTCAAGAAAGGAGAAGCATTTACAAGTTTATATGCTATAATTTCATGTTCTTACATTCTATTTGTACATGCACATGGATTCTGGATTTTCTGAAGATGTCATGATGTTGGAATTTTGATTCCAATGCTTTCACCGCATAGCTATGCATGAGATACATGGACCCATGACTCCCCAACAGGAAACTGTTGCTAAGAGATGTGAAGACAACATCTATATGTATTCAGTTTGCAGATCAGTTATCAAAGAAACCATTTAGTGTGGTAGAAGATGTACAAACCAACTCTTGTATCCTGAATTCTTATTAAAAAATGAAGAGAAAACAATGAAGATTTGCATTTGTCTGTCACTATCTAAGTTCTCTTGGATGCTCACTTCTAGCAGTTACGCAATTCCATATCTAAGAAGAATGGTTGTCTCAGTTTTGCCCTTTTTCTTAGCCATCACAACATTCTAGGTTATTCTCTTTTTAACAAAAGCTAGGTAAAAAGGAGTGGACATGTAACATCCCACTACCATAGGATACGTACCTAAGCTTTTAGGAACATAACCTACGATAATGGTATATTGGAGCATTAACAAATCTAACTTGCGCATGGCATCATCTAACATAATCGAAATCGTTATCATTTTCTCTTAACACATTCACTTCATTTATTGATAAAACATACATTGTTCTTCTCAACTAATGTTTACAAAACTTTATATAGGCTCTAACAAAATCACAAAATGACAACAACTATTTTCCTTCAGGATTCAGTTCGGGAGTCAGCTAACAGACCTCTGATCTATGTCTCTATCCACGGACACTTTATGTCTTGACTATAACCTAGGTCTTGTCTCGTACCTAAAAAGCCACGGTGAAAATTATTGATGAGTTCTGCAAACTCAATGAGTGAATCATCATTGATGAATTCACCGGATTACATAAATACAACACATTTATCACAGTTATTCATTCAATCAGATAAGCATCCATTCTGAAATTAGCATAACAGACAACCATACATTACAACTGGCATATCGTTTACATATTGCGTACGTAATTGCATGGGACATGCATGAGACTCATATTCGTTCTTATTGTTGTGACTGAGTGCCTTTTATACACATATACAAAGTTTGGCCCATAGGGCTCAATCGGAACAAATTCATAGAGCATGGCTCTACGTGCAGAACACATATATCATGGAGCAAAGCTCTACGTGCGGAACACATATATCAAGGAGCAAGGCTCTATATGGAAGCGCTTCAAACTGGCATCTCAAATCACAACGCCTTTATCTGAGCATACATTTTATGAAATGCATCAAATACTGAATATGTCATACACAAAATCTTATACAAATGTTTAGATGATGGTTTCATAATCATCGGACCTCAGTCCGGCATTCAACTATCGTTGAGAAGTAGAAGTCAAATTCATATCACATCAAAACACTCCCAATACATGCCCAGCTATTAAACTCCTCGGACCTCAGGTCCGGAATCCAGAAACAGCACACAACAGTTTAATAATATTGGAAGTTTGACAGAATCAAGGTGTACACAGATCAAATCGATCCTAGGAAGACATCTAGGTTGACTCACAGTACACTCCCAGATGCTATTGCTTGGATAGTCCGGCAATGTCCGACTGTCGTCCGACGTGCTCCTCTAAAACAGACAAAGCACATTCACAATTATCACCTTTTGTAAAAACGTACTAAACATATCAAAGTATAGAAAATATGCACGATGCATGTTCAATGGCAATTCTGGGGTCTCTTTATAACCTCTCTCTCTCTTATCAAAACTTATTGTAAACCATCAATATCACGATTCAATTCTTGTTGGCCTCTTTGCACGACACTCTCTCAGGTCTCTCGTAAACTTAGGGGGGATGCAATGGATATAGGTTTATTTACGGAAGGTGCATCTTTACAGACAATGCACCCTTACAGAAGAAGATGAGTCACAGATGAAGATGATTTACAGAAGGAGATGACGTCGCCTAGAGGAAGCTGACATCATCACAGAAGAAGTTTTATTATTAGCATAACATTTCCTACAGACATCAAAATGAATTGTTCTTAATATGATTCGAAAGAGGGCATCAAGATGTACAAACTCCATGAAGACCTCAAAGTCCAATTTTATCTTCTGAAGGGTCAAAAAAATAGGACAGAAGATATGCAATGAACAGTACACACAAAAGAAGTTTAGAAATAGTAACACAGAGGATATTTGACAATCGCCATAACTTTCTTTAGAAGGATCGGATCAAGGTGTTCTTTATATGGTTTGAGAGAGGATTCCAAGATCTACAACTTTTATGAAGACCTCTGAGGCCAATTCTATCTTCTGAGGGGTGGGACAGAAGATAGGTATAGATGAAAAATAGAAGAAGCAAAACACAGAAGAAGATGACGTCGTCACAGAAGTTCGTGAACAGTAACACAGACGGAGTTCATGAACAGTGATACAGACGAAGTTCATTAACAGTGACATAGACAAAGTTCATGAATAGTGACACAGAGGAAGTTCATGAACAGTAACAGAGACGGAGTTCATGAACAGTAACACAGAGGAAGATGACGTCACCCAAAGGAAGATGACATCATCATAGAAGAAGTTGGTTCACAGAGGATACAAAACATAGACAAAGCAATACAGAGGAAGATGACATCACCCAGAGGAAGATGACATCATCATAGAAGAAACAATACAGAAGAAGTTTGGTCGCAGAGAAATCAAGACACAGACGAAGTCTGGTTCATATAAGAATGCAT
>JAOTAY010047124.1:0-20677 GCA_025629805.1 Erythroxylum baracoense
GACATGTTGCTAGACGTCAATCATGATCTATGATTATAAATTGTTTAATTAGGGAATTAAAGATAAATTAAAAGGAGCTTTAATTTATCTGATTCTAATTATGAATTAGAATTATAATTTATTATCATGACCAACATATTAGGATCCTAATGGGTCGCACATAAAAAGGTCTATAAAGGAGAAAGTGAAATTTGAATTAAGTTGGATTTAATTGAGAAGTTTTAGAAACTTTAAAGAACAATATGTGATATTTGATCTTATAAGAATTTATTAATAATTATAATTAAAGTTTGACTTTACTTGTAATTTTAATAAAATCCAAGAATATGAAAAATAAGATTTTTCATATAAAAAGGAAAAATTAGAAAAAATAGGGGCTAGCACTTCTTACAATTTTTCCTCTCAAATTGGATTTGAGTTTTCTCCGAAAAGATCTGTAGATACCATTAGAGGCCGGACAATTGAACGGCTCGTGGATTGATAGATTCAAAGATAAAGGAAAAATTAATACAGGAAATTGAAACAGGTTAGTATGACTATGTTAGTTTCTTGTTTTATGTTTATAATTTAATTATGTTAAAGTTGATTCTGTGGAAAAATTTTAAATTATTTCCGCTGCGCTTAGATTTGATCTTGCGTAATTTTTCAACAGTGGTATCAGAGCCACCTTTAACAGTTTTAATTTTGATTCATAAGCTTGAATATGTTTTGATTTGGTTTTAATATGTAAAAGTTGCATATTTATATGTTGAACCTGTTTTGGTTTTTGGTTAGTGATCTGAAAATGTGATTTTTGGAAAGCTTTTGTGGTTATACACGTTTATTGCCTGGTTCAATGTTTATGGTACTTGCACTTCAGTTTCATTCACGTCATATGTGATTAAATAATTTTTTGAAAAATTATCTTTCGTATTCCTGCTCATCCGAAAGTGTTTATGGGTACAGGTAGGACATGTTTTGTATGTTAGTAAACTGCTGTTAACGCTTGCGTTTACAATGTATGGAAAAACTGTAAAACGTTTGCACACGTTTCTATGTGTTTATGAAGATTTTCCTATGTTTCTGGAAATCTGGAAAATGTTTCATGTGTTTCTGGAAATGTTTTATTTTGATCTTTGCTACATTTGGTTTTCCACTTGTGCGATGTTTCTTCAAAACTAGACGGAAAGTTGCATGCGTTAATGACAGAGGAAAAGTTGCACGCGTTATTGTTGACTCTTCATTTGCATAACTGAAAAATGGAAAATGAACTGATGATCTTCTCTGGTTATCAATTCATAATGTTTGTTTTGGATTATTAACTGCAAACGGTTGCATGACAGACAAAGTTTCTGTCCATTTACTCAAGGCTGTTACTTCATTAAATCAACCTTCTTTTTAAATGTAGGTGGCCTTTATCTGTTTTATTCATTGCTTTTAATAAATAACAGATGCTTGGGTTACATATTCTTCAATGATTGTTATTGAATGTTTGATTAATGATTATTATTGTGGTTCATGTTTGATGAAGAACAGAACCACCAGAGGCAGTAGTAACCACTGGTGGTTAGAGGACCACCACCTTTGGTGGTGGTGGTTTCTCTCACTAGAGAGTTTTATCTCTCTAGAGTTTTATGTATATTTATAAGTATGTTATAATTATACAAATAGAGTAGAGTGCCTTGAGATTGTCTGAAGGTAGAACAAGCAAAATAAATTGTTATTCTGGTTCTTAAAAAAAAATACAGAGGAAGACTGGAGAAGACGCTGCACACGCCCCATCTGAGAAGGCTCTCCTGGCCAAGCCAGGACCGTCTCCTAGCTAGATGATGGAGGTCCATCACATGCAGCCTTGGAAGACATTTCTAACATGGGTCTTGGTCCTACAAGTTCAAATGATAGTGATGATAGTGATTTTGTTGGAGAAGAGGAGCTTGAAGAAGAGCCAAATTTGAGCCTAAAGCTACAGGTTTTGCTCAAGCCCTTTGGGACTTACAAATGCATGATTTTTGAAGTCTATTTTTCTGATGTTATTTCAGTAGAAAAATCCAGCTTATGTTGCACTCTTTGATGATATTTGAAGCTCAAGATTTCAGTTCAAGTATGACTCAATTTCAGTTGAAGATATTTGGTGAATAAATGCATTTATCTTGTTTTATTTTTCCCTTATGAGACTTAAGTTTCAGTTCAATTTTAATTACTTAGTGTCCTTAATTAAGTAATTAAATTGTTGTTTTATGGCTGAAGAGTAACCGACATGTGGTTCTCCTTCATGACCCTTCATTTGCTTTTATTTCCTTTTATATTGCATTGTAGAAACTCTCATGGAGGTCAGATTATCAACTTAAAAAATCGTATGAGAGATTTGCTTTTGCAAGTTATCATCTTTAATTGGGTTTTGTTAGTTTCCAAAAACTATCCATTGGGTTTTGTGTGTAGTCCAAAAACACTCAATTATCTTTCCTTATTCACCTGATCATTCCCTTTCATTCATCTAATCTTCCATTTCCATCAAATTCTTCACATCAACCCCTTTGCATCATTTTCCGAAAATCTGCCCAGAGATTCCTAATCCAGAACGTCCAAAACAAGAAAAATCATAGCTTTTTTTTCTGCTCATCATTTCGACAAAATTCCTTCATCAATGTTGTAGTTCACTTCTTGAACTTCAATTTAGCCTCAAGAATCACCCAAAAATGCTCCGCCGTTTGCCCAGAAATGCACTTTGAAATCGTCTAGTCTGCAGCCACGATTTCCAAAACATAGTTGAATAAAAAAATTCATAACTTTGCACCTATTGATCCGATTAACAAACTTCCTTCACCAAAGCTGTATCCCACATCCTATTCTACAATTTTTCTTCAAGAATCACCTTCAAATTCCAAGCCATTTAACCGAAATTTACCTTACAATCTGCCTGTTCGTTTGTACTCGGGAAAATTCCAACTTTTCCAAAACTTCAACCATCACCCCTAAACACCACAGCAACCACCACGCCATCACCTTTCAGGGTTTCTTTCTTTTCTTTTTATAGTTCATTCCATTTAGGGTAAAAGGTAGGTTTTACTTAACCCAAAATCTACAAAATAACCCTCGATAAGTTGAGTTCAGAAGCAGTCTCTGAGCTGTCATCGCATAAGCCACAATCATGGCCTGTGTGACAAGCTTCTGTCACAATTATGGCACTTTATCATTCTTTTGTCACAATCATGGCCAATTAGGCCACTATCGTGGCACTGGGTTCTTCCTCTAACCTTCTCCAAGTCTTCTCTTCTTTGCTCTAATTCTTCCTCATTCTTATTCCATGAAGACAAGTGGATGTGAATCTTCAGAAGACAAGTGGATGTGAATCTTCAGAAAACAACCCAAATGTAGTGCTTTCAACTCACTTTTACTTCTTTGATTCTGAATTGTGCCTAAAACCATATATGAGTCAAAGTGAGCATCTTAAGCAATTTCATCTCATTAATCGCTAAATGTTATAGAATAATTATATAATCAATTAAGCACATGTCAATTTCTCCCACACTTAGTTTTTGTCCGTTCTCAGGCAAAACATCAAAATTAAGCTCAAAGACCCAAAACATTGACTCATTTATCATACTTCACAAGAATACATAATCATAAACAAAGATGAACGACTTTCAAAAATCATAGCAAGAACTCAATATTCCAAGCTTTTACTCGTATTCAATCAACATTCAATACCTTTAAAAACTGAGTAATCTAATGGTAGACTTGGAAAATGTGTTCAATTAAAATATATCCACAGGTACACTCAACACCATTCACAATCAAAACATTCCAGAACTTTGCATATCATTTCATTTATCCAACACTAATGTTTACATGCAAAATTATGGATCAAAGGACTTTTTAAGGTTGTAATGTAGGTAAATGTAAGGTGAGATGTATTTGGGTCAAGTAGTCTAACAGTAATTAAAGCTAGTGAAAAAAAGCAACACTCAATGTGACATCAAGTGCAGAAACCAAAATTCCTTTACAAATGTGTACATCAATTATGATAAATGCAAAAATGATGTTTCACCGCTCAAACTCAAGCTCTCATACACAAACCACATGAAATATAACTAATCACAAGGGATTACTCATAAAGATTGATGATAATAACATATTGAAACTACAATTAGTGAACCTTCTAAGAGAACATCTACCCTTCTACCCCATAGTCAACATACTCAAATAACCTATTCAATACAACTTTAGGAGGAAAGATTAATTATAAACAACTTTTCAACACATATGCACTTCCTCTTAGATACTTTTATTTAAATGTATACATTTTTTTCTTTTTCTTTTTCTTTTTCTTTTTCTTTTTGCTTTTTCTTTTCTTTTCTAATTTTCATTTTCTTTTTCTTTTTTATAAAAACATTAAAAGAAACTACATTAAAATGGGCATTTCAATAATATGACATAAAATAGCATCTCAATCATTATGACCAACCCACACATATGTACAGCCCCACACTTAGAATTTTTTCCATCCACAAACTAAATGATCACAAATGCTCCTCCAGCTTTATGGCTTAGGTAGGAAATTTGGTTAAGCTTACAAGCATACAATGTGGTTGATACAAAAAGAAAGGTATAAAGCACAACACAAATGCTCCACCAGCTTTGTGGCTTAAGTAGGACATTTAGTTAAGCTTAAAAGCGTATAATGTGGTTGATACAAAAAGAAAGGTATAAAGCTCAAAGGGGCTTATTAAAAGAAAAATCATATAACGGGTAGGCTATTTGGCTATTGTATCTTGGAAAAACAAAAAATGCCTAATCATCTCCATGTTAATGCATCTGATAAGAATATGGTCTTGAATAGAAAGTCAAAGCAAAGTTAGGATGTACATGTCATGAAGATCACAAATAAATAAAGATAATGAGACTGATATGGATGTGTCAGTCTACTAAGGCTCCAAATTCTCACCGGCTTTGTCTACCACTAGTCACTATTCTTCTAAAGATAATGCATATCAACCAATCATAAGAGTAAAAGTATATACTAAGTTACTATGAAATTCTTTGGTCAATTCATTCTCTAATCATAATTATATATTCTTAGAAGTAACAGAAAAGAGAAAATTTTTGTTTGTTTGTTTTATTCTTTCTCTCATTTTGATTAAAAACTTAAAAACAAGTAAAAACAAACAAATTAAAAAACATACATGCATATAAGAAACAAATGCAAAAATTTAAAGAAAAGAAATTTACTTCCCTTGGGTTGCCTCCCAAGAAGTGCATTTGTTTAGGGTTTCTGACTCGACTTCGTACTCTCCTCACGTGAAAAAATTACGTGAAAAAATTATGATCTTCAGGTAGTACAGTTTGAGTCATTTCCATGTGACGTAGTTCAAGATAGGGCCTTGGTTGATAATCATTCATATTTAGCATATGCCTTATCTTTAGATTCTCAATCTTTACTGAGTCCTTGTACTTTGGAATATCTCAAATGTCTCTTCACCTTATTCTTCCTTGTTTAATTTCTCTAACATATTAAGAAAAGGAAAAGAGTCAGTCATAACAATAAATTGGAACTCAGTATTTACCTCTGATCTAAAAGATGTATCCATTTCAGTTTTGAGCTCGTCCTCAACTTCTTTAACATAAACAATTCCTTAAGTAGTCCACTCAATATTCTCAAGCTCCTCTTCACACTGTAATGCCTTTATGCTAACATCCCTTGGGTACACCTCAGGTTGAGATAGTTACGTTTCTTTACCTTGTGTTTCTAGGTAGTTGAGAGTTTCTGTTAACTGACCCCTCTGGCTTGCCAAGTTCTGTATCCTAGAACTTGTTTCTTGCTGGAATTGCATCTCTTCTTATTGTAATCGCAAAGTATTAACAACATAAACATTAACTAATTCCTCCAGAGAAGTACCTAAGTTTTGTTGGTTTTCCAAATATGGGATGTTAGACCTTATATCTTACAAAAATTGCCTTACTTCCTGCTGTAACTCCTATACACTCTGTTGAAGTTGAATATTGTTAGTAGTCATAATATTTAAAAAATCTTCCAGAGATGTACCTGAGCCGTGATAAGAAATTTTTGGTCTATACGAGAATTGTTGTGCATCCTACATACTATCAAAGAAGTAATTTTATGGGTTATCCCATCCATAACTAAAGTTAGGTTGATCGGCAAAACCTTGGTTATAGGATTGAGAGTAAAAGTTATAAAAGAAATTACTTCTGTCCATGTCAAATAATAAACACTTAAAAACACATTTAAACATCTATGAAAATATAGTATAATTTACACTTATCAGTATCCTCACACCTAAACCTTTGCTTATCCTCAGGAAAAACTAAACACACAAATAAACAAAACACATAAACATATAAAAACATGTTCATGCAATAGTACAACAATGGTACAAAGGCATTAAATCTTACAGAATTAACTTAACCTTAAACACAAATCATTCAAAATGTGCCAACACACTAACTTATTCCTTTCATGTTTAAGTACTTTGAATTGAATATACATATCAATTAAAACATTAACACCCTAGTCCAACACCTATGGCATTTGTAAGCTTACACTTATTATTATTAATCAGTTAAAAAGGCAAACTATCACTAAGCAACCTTTCATTAAAAATTCTTGCTATTTTTAAAAGATTAGTAGATTTATTTATTATAACATATTATTTTAATATTTTCTTAAACGATAACTTGTCATTAATGTCATGTCCCCTAGTTACTCAACTAGGTCATCTTGGTTGGAGCATTATTCTAGCCTTTTGATGCGAAGACAAACATTTTGTCATGAATGCCCCAATTACTTAGTTATATCACCAACTTTTAATTGGCTACCAACTATATTCTTAACCCAATATTTGTTTCAAAAAGGCCAACGGAATAGTTATTTATTTAATACACACTTTTTATAATATATATAACTTTAGCCTACTTTGTTTCTTTTTAGTTAGTCATTCTCATAAAAGTATACTAGTAATGCTAACTAATTCAATAGACAAAAATTATAAATGTATACTGACAAAATTCCTAAAGTGAAAACTAGATGTCGTATCCTAATTAACAAATATATGCATCCCAAAGATACTTAAAAAATAAAATTCATAAGTTACTATGCCTTTATAAATTAATTAAATGTTCAAAACTAAACTAATTCCATTTAATTCTTGCCATTGGCACATTCACACAATGCACACATATGCAACAAAATGACTATAGTATGTCAACCTAATCAAAAACTAACTCAATCTAAATGCCAATTTACACACAAATGACATGCAAAGTTTTATCTAAAAAACTTTTTGAGCAAGTCTTACCTCTAATAAACAATATCTACAAGTATATAGATCATAACTTATAGTATTAAAGGTGTCAATCCATGAGGAAACCGCTAAAACTTAGTGAACCTAACTTTGTCTAAGGTTTAAAAATATGATTTGAATGAAAGTGAATAATAAGAAATTAAAACAATTAAATAAAATTGAGCGCTTAACTACTTAATAATTGTGCCACAATAAAACAAGGATAGGATTCGTTCTATCGTTATTTTGCTCTTTTAATTACTTTTCACTCAATTGGGTGTCGATCCTAGATTTCCAAAGGGCTGATTATTCTCTCTCATGTCATAATCATTTAACCACAATTAATTAAACTTAATTGATTATGAAATTCTAGATTTTGCAATCTTTTGATTCACAAAAACAACCTAACATTTTCAACTAGTTCTTAAGTGATCTATCGAACAATTGAGTTTTCACACAAGTTCTCTCTTTGTATGATTATCAATTTGACATTTGTGTGACTTATTAGATCATTAACTCTCCTTACCCAACCTAATCAAATCAATTTGAACTCACTCTCTTAATTTATTGTCAAAGTATTAGCAAACACAAATATCACAACACCATAACATTATATTGAAATCAATAACAGTCAAGTCATAAAATAACTTAAGAATAAATCCTAGTTTAAAATTAAAAAATCAATAATGTTTATAGCATCTTCAATCTCAGTTCATACATCGAGCTTAAAGAAAATAAACAAAGGAAAGAAGAAAGAACTTGATGTGGACTGATTTGGAAATGTTGGAACAGCTGGAACTCTCTAATGTTACCTTCTTGATCTTCCTTGATTTAACCCAATTTGGTAAGATGGAGGCTACCCTTTTTTGGAGTCTTTATGTTCTTTTATAGTTCTTGAGGCTTCTATGGTTCTTTCTATGGTTTACACATTTAATTTGGTTCCAAAAATAGCCTCAAAAGTTATAATTAAAAAAAAGCCCGTGTGCTGGAAAAGTTGAAATTTGCTAGAATTACTATATGCACTCTGTGGCACAATGATGATAAACAACTCACGATCATGCACTGCTTCAGTTTCTTGGTTTCCATCACTAACAAACACATCAAACACCCCTTGAAACATAAAATTATGATACAATTCTTGCTCTAAACCGAACAAACACTTAGAATACATACATCATTAACAATAACATAATTCTAAGCCTATACACATGATAATCATCTAATCACTTCAAAACATAGTTAAACATCTATGAAAACATAGTATAATTTACACTTATTATTAAGTATTTATCATTTTTTCATAAATCATGTCCCTAACATTCTAGAAAATAATCATGGAGAAGAAGTTAGGGCTCAATACCCTTCTTTCTTTTCTTTACTCTTCTTCGAACCCTATTTTATTTCTCTAAAACTTAGCAACCACTCAAAATCTCTCTTATATCTCTCTTCATCTTACTTAAGGTTTTCGCTTGTTTCTTTGTTCTTTCACCTATATAAACATTCCTCCTACACATAACTAATTTCCACACAAATACCACATATGTAAAGTTGTTTGACAAGATTTCGTTGAACTTTTCTCTCTTCACTTTTTTGGGTGTTTTTGGTGTATTTTATGTGTTTTTGGCTGATTTTGTAGGTATACAATTATTCATGACACCAAGAATCAAACAAAGTACTAAACAATCACAACTGAAGGGAAAAGCTCAAGTGATGGGGCAGGGTGCAAATGATAGGGTCATGAATTTTAAAGTGCTTTTTCCAATTTATTCGGAAGAAGAAGGTGTCTGATTCCAAACTCTTTACTCTAGAGTTATTAATGCACCTAGATACTTTGATTTTGATATTTTAGAAAATTTAAGATTGAAAGATAAATTTGAAACTTTTGAGTAATAAAATTTGATGGGATAAATTTATTAATTTTGATTATATTGTGTATAAGGAATTAACCTTGGCATTTTATATTATTCTATAATTTAAGCCACAGAATTTGTATGAATTTTGGTTTCGAATGAGGGGCTACCATACAATTCGAATTATGATGTCATAGAAGAAATTGGTGGATTTCCTAGGTCGAACATAATTGAAAATTTGATAATTTTTGTGCTAAGAGTTATTGGAAATAATTAATGGGGTTAAATAAATTTATTTTTAGAAATTCCCACAATAATGTCATTCTTAGTCATAAACATCTATTTACTACATAAATTCATGTGTCATACTGTTTTTGATAAATCTGAAAGTAACAAATGTTCTATTAAAGACTTATTCATTCTATGGTGTATGGACAATAATGTAAAAGTTTGTACAACCACCCATACTTTTCATACTATTACTACTTCTCTTAAAAAGAATTTAGTCATCTTGTTATAGGATATCTTGTTACCGCGCTTTCTATTTATTATGGTGTAGATGTTAAGGGACTGACTATTGTTTTTCCTAAGTTTCTTAATCACATTCTCTTAAGGCGAGCTGAGATCTTGACAGTCCATCATATGGAACTCTGAGATATTAGTTCTAAAACTCATGTGAAATACAGGACAGGATAAGCTAGTTCTAGTTTTGCACCAGTGTTGCAGTAAGTTGAGATCTCAACAAGTGAAGAAATTAAGGATGATGAAGAGGAAGGCTAAGAGAAGGTCTTCAATTTGGTTTCCAAAAACAACAAGCTTATGGAGGAACGCATGAACACCATGGAGGTGCACATGAAGGAGATGATGCTAGAACAACGAAGATAGTGACATAACTCTAAGAAGATTCTAAAGTACTTTGCTGGTCAAGTTCAATTTTCTTCACCCACACCATCACCTCCTCAATATCCAAAGGTGGTTTCTTACTCTAAACTTTTCTTTTTGATTTCCTTTGATTTTTATATTTTTTGTTTGTTTTCTCATATTAAGGATAATGTGTTGTCTAAGTGATGGGAGGTTTATGCATTATCATGTCATTTTTGTGTGAACTTTGCATATCATATTATATTAGTTTTGATTAGGTTGACATGGTGTGAACATTTTGTTGCATGTGTATAAATTGTAGGAATGTGTCAAAGGCAAGAATTGGAAGGAATTACTTTAGCTTTGAGCGTGGTCATTTAAATTGTAAAGGCATATTAACTTGTGAATTTTATGTTTTAGTATCTTTGGATGAATATGCATGTTAATTAGGATATGACACCTATTCTTTACTTCAGGAAATTTATGGTATACATTTATAATTATAAATCAATTGAAATGGTTACCATTACCAATAACCTTTCATGAGAATGATTGACTAAAAAGAAATGAAGTAAGTTAAGTAACTAAAAATTGTGTGTTAAATAAATAACTATTATGCTGGCCCTTTTTTGAAAAAAATTGAGTTGAGAATAGCGTTGGTATTTAGTTGAGAATATGATATAACTGAGAAACCGAGGGCATTCACTATAAAATGTTTGGCTTCACGTCAAAAGGCTAAAATAACAATTCAACCATACTAAATAATAAGAAACATGGCCTAGTTTAGTAACCAGGGGATATTTATGTCAAGGTGTTTGCCTTTACATCAAAAGACTAGGTTAGTATTAAAGAAAATAAAAAAGAAATGGTGTTTAAATAAATAAAACCTACTGATTTTTTAAAATAGCAAAAATTTTCATGAAAGGATACTTGGTGATAGTTGCCTTTTTGATTGATAACTAATTATAAATGCTTGTTTACAATTTCCATAGGTGTATGAATAGGGTGTTAATATTTTGATTGATATGTATATTCAATTCAAAGAACTTAAACATGAAAGGGATAGGTTAGTATGTTGGCATAATTTGAATGAATGATGTTTGTGGTTAAATTGATTCCATAAGATTCAATGTTCTTATATCATTATTGCATGTTACGTGAATGTGTGCTTATGTGTTTTTGTTTTTTCGTTTTTTTAGCTTAAGTATAAGCAAAATTTTAAGTATGAGGATGTTGATAGGTATTACTTCATACAATGCTTTCCTAGGTGTTTTAGTGTGTTTTCAAGTGTTTATTAGATGATTATCATATGTATAGCCTAGGATTGTATTATTATGAGGATTTGTTTATATTTTAAGTGTTTATGTAGTTTAGAACACGAATTCAATCTTAGTTTTATGTTTCATGAGGTATTTGATGTGCTTGTGAGTACTGGAAATTAGGTAATTGAGAAGAAGGAAGAAGGAAGATGGAAGCTGTATGAAGGGTGTCATGATTGTGCATAAGGAGCACAATTATGATAAGCATGCATGGGTTTGCATAGCCTCTGTCACAGAGAGGATGAAACATAGAGTACGATCATGCCTTAAGGAGCATGATCGTGATAAAGAGGAAAACACTAGGGGCATGATCCTAATAGAGAGGAAAACACCAGGAGCATGAACGTGACTCCTATGTCATAATTGTGATAGAGGGTTTTTAGGCTCAAATCTTTTCATCTGTTTTACGATACAAGGCTATTTTTGGAACCAAACAAAATGGAAAAATCCTAGACACGACCCCAAGACCTAAGGTACTATACAAGAATGTGAAATACAATAAAAAATGCACCAACCAACATTAGAAAGTGAATTAAATATGGTGAGATCAAGAAGAGCTCCACAAATTCTAGCTTTCCAAGTTAAGGTTTCAATAGAGTTTTTCTTCTTTTCCTTTGTTTCTTTCATTATCCTTTATGTGTAATATGAATTCTTTGATCTTAAGCATGTCTATGGAGTTTTAAATTTTAGGTTAGGATTTATTCTAAAATTATTTTGTGACTTTTGATTATTATTGAATTTAATACGTACTTAGATGTTTGTGATAATTGCTTATGCATAAACTTGACAACAAATCAAGAAAGTGAATCAAAGTAATCAGTGTTAGATTGTATAATAAGAGTTGGCAGTTTAATAAACCCACAATTTTCAAATTAACTATCAGTCTAAGAGGGATCTTGGTTGAGGAATTAATTATCTATTAGATAACTTCAGATTTAATTAAAGACTTTTGAGATAGTTTTGTGAATTGAGAGGTCTGAAAATTTCGAATTCAATTAGGGTTATTTGATTAGATATTTAGAGAGAGTAATCAATACCTTAGGAAATCTACGCGTAAACACATAATTGAATCAACAAGATTAATGGAAACAAAATAAAGAAAGAATAAGTCCTATATATTCCATCTTAATAAAAAACCCAAAATTTTATTGGTAGCTCATTGTTTATTTTCTTATTTTCTTTGTTTTATTATTCTTTTTAATGTTTGTTATTTAAATTTACGTCAAATCAACTTCTGAATACCTTAAACAAAGTTAGGTTCAAATTGTTAATTCTTGCATAATCTTCGTGGGAACAATAACCTCTTATACTACAAGATACGATCGGTATACTTGCGGTGTATTGAGAGTTTTATTATTAGATATAAAAGTTGCTCAATAGTTAATTCAGCATGGTTAACGACATTCAGGAAACAATGTACACTTTAGCAATAATCTATCATCTGATCATTCTCCAGTTGAGGTTTTACTAGGGTTCTTAACACCAAAATTCTATCAGTTCAGATTTAGTGATTATCTAACAGTGGTGGAGGGATATGAAGAAGTTGTAAGAATGGAAAGTAATGTCTAGTTAGGTGATATGAGGAATATAAATGTGTTATGAAGATCAACTCAAGGCATTGAATAGGACAAAGGTTTATAACACTAAGGTGCATTTGGAAAGCAAGAGAATGCAGTTGAGGCAGATCTAAAAGGTAATCTATTTTAAGCCTGGAGATAAAACTCTAATATAAAGATACATTATACTATAAGGCAAGGTCGTTCATATCATTTTATAAGCCCTAGGAAAAAGTAAAAGGAAGGGGTCCTAATAAATTGGCAATATACAAGTTATATAAATTGGCAATATACAAGTCTTAACTTAATTTAAGTTATATTTTAAATAAATTTAATAATAACATGAACATATTACCAAATAAAAATGAGAAATATTAATACCGATTTACTGGAAAAATATAAAGAGTTAAAAAAACAATCTAAGAGTACAAATATCATGTCCACATAAACATTGTCAGACATTGTATGTATGAGCAAATATTGTAAGGGGAGACAAATTTTATATTTAAGTATTTAATAAATTGAAAAATACATAGAAAAAATTAGAAACTTTACTTTTAAATTATCACTCAGAAATTAGAACTAAGAAAATCTTTCGGTGTCAATTCTTAAGTTGGAGTATATTATATTTATATATTGATAGAAATAAAAAAATTAAAGGGTAAGAAATACATCCAAATGAAATGAAAGAAACAATAGCCCTTCTTACCCTTGCCTAAGGTTGGGACTGCTCTCAGCCCTCGAATACCATTCTGAAGTAAATCACACGTTAATATAAAAATTACTTATAATAGACAAAATACACAAAAAGGGGGGTTGAATTGTGTATTCTCTTCGTGAATACCAAATCTTTAATATTTCTGAAAAGAACTTCTCTAACTTGTTAAAAGAATATCACTAACATTATACGAAAATTGTTACGTAAATAAATTGCAAATAACTTCTATATGCTTGTTTTAAAAACAAAATAGAATAAGTTGAAAGATAGAAGATAGACACTACGATTTTATACTGATTCACTCTAAACTGCCCTACGTCCAATCCTCAGAATTCTTCTAAGTTTTCACTATACTTCAGCAAATTTACAAGTATTCTTTCTTCCCTTCCAGAGCTTCTTCAGATCTCTTACACCAAGTATTCTTTCAGCTATCTTAGTCTCTTCAGGCTCTTAACCTTTTCTTTCTCTCACTAGAAAAATGTTGTGAGCTATTGTTACAGTAGGTTTAGCTCTCTTGGTATCGCACTACTGAAATTTTCTTTTCTAAGTATACACTTGAACGCTCAAAATATGTAAGATCAAAAGTTTTCTAAAAAGTTGAAAAGTTATTCAATCTTCGACTACGACTAGTATTTATAGTCTAAGTCTCCAACTGCTTCTTGATTCTTGATAACTGCTTCTTGAGTCTTAATAACCGCTTCTTGAATCTTGATAACTATTATTTAGTTAAGTTCTGTAACTAACTCCAACTAACTAACTGCTCAACTTACTAGCGTATCTTCTGCTTTGTATCGTCTGTGTTTTCTTCTTCTGTGTTTTGATTCTTCTGTGTTCTCCACTTCGTCTGTATTTTGTTTCCTCTGTATCTCCACTTCGTCTGTGATTTGTTTCTTCTGTGTTCTGTTTCTTCTGTAACTCCATTTCGTCTGTGTTTTGTTTCTTCTATATCTTCACTTTGTCTGTGTTTTGTTTCTTCTGTATCTCCACTTCGTCTGTGTTTTGGTTCTTTTGTGTTTTCTACTTCGTCTATGTTTTGTTTCTTCTGTATCTTCTGCTTCTTCTGTGTTTTGTTTCTTCTGTATCTCCACTTCGTCTGCGTTTTGTTTCTTTCGTATTTCCACTTCGTCTGTGTTTTTTTCTTCTGTATCTCCACTTCGTCTGTGTTTTGTTTCTTCTGTATTTTCACTTTGTCTGTGTTTTGTTTCTTTTGTATCTTCTGCTTCGTCTGTGTTTTGTTTCTTCTGTATCTTCACTTCGTCTGTGTTTTGTTTCTTCTGTATCTCCCACTTCGTCTGTGTTTTGTTTCTTCTGTGCTTTGCGCTTCTTCTGTACTTTGCTCTTCTTCTGTATCTTTACTTCTTCTTCTGTGCTTTGCGCTTCTTCTTTATTTTGCGCTTCTACTGCACACTTAACACACTCATCAAACTAGTTCATTTATTTCTAGCATTATTATTATTTGATTGTCATCAAAATTAATCATCGTAAAGTCCTCCTGACTTAACAAGAGCAACTATACTAATAAGTGATTATGAAAAAAGACTTGTTTTCTTATAAAAAATGTGTTTACATGCTATTTTATTCTAAAAATACTAGAACGACTTTGTTCACAAACTATTTTCTCCTTGCGTTACTCCTTTCCCTACATTGAATAGACATTTAGGTTCTCTATAACTATAAGAATTCCGTATTGTAAAGTCTTTAGAAACAAGAGTTGTTTAATCTAGACAATTAGGGATTAATAAATAGAACCTAAGAAACTAATGTGAAGAGAGAGGTGAAATCATGGAGAGACTCAAAACTAGAGTTGAAATAAAAATTATTTTGTAGCAAAAAACAACTTATAAATAAATTTTGGATATATGAAATTACTATCACCTTACAAACAATACCATCACTCTATATAAACAATACCATGTCTTTATATAGAAGTACTATCATAATTAACAAATAGGTTATAAACGTTACTTTAATATATAAATAACACAATAATACCATGATTTAATTAATTCAAAACCTTGCTCAAAACAAACAATATGATGACTTCTTACCAATAATATTAATTGCCTGATATTCTATTTTTCTACGAAACAATATTAGTTCTCTATTAATTATTTTAACTAATAAATTAATAAATATTTAAATTTTATTTACAAACAATACCATCACTCTATATAAATAATACCGCATCTCTATATAAAAGTATTATCACAATTAACAAATTTGTTATAACCTTTACTCCAATATATGAATGACACGTTTGAATTTAAATAATACCATGATTCAATTAAACCAAAACCTTTCTCAAAACAAAAAATATGATGGCTCCTTACCAATAATATTAATTGTCAAATATTCTATTTTGCTATAGTACATTATTAGTTCTCTGTTAATTATATTAACAAATAAATTAATAAACATTTAAATTTTATTTATGTAATTATCTTCTTATATCAATTAACAATATTGTAGCTCTATATTTGTAATTCAAAAATATAATAAGCATCATCCATTGGTGTGAATTACCCTCAGTCATCAAACTCATATAAGTTCTTCTCTTTTTGCTCTTACATAGAAACAACAATCATGAACAAGAAATTAGGTATATGACATCAATTCACATATAAGTAAGATTAATGACATGTAAATTAAAGAATCCCTAAAAAAACATAGGATTAGATTTGAATTTAAAGTGAAGGAATAACATTTGAGATATGCCAATATAGAGACACATTGGTAAATGAATTTAAAGATATATTCGTTATCATAATCTCAATTTTTGACAAGAAACGTAACAAATGATTACACTAGCCACTCTTGCCTTAGGAATTATCTTTTTGTCTTTGCCATGCCCATCATAATCAACTATTAGGATAATAAAGAAATTATGTGTACTAATGTAAAATTGATATATATACTATACTTATAAAATTTATATGAAATTAGGTCAAATATTGCATGAATTAAATGAAATTACATAATGCATGCAGTTTTAACTATTAAGATATGAATCAATAACATGAATATTAATATGGCCATATAAAAAGGAAGCATAAAAATGTGAACTTGATAAACATATTAACATGGTTACTAACACACATGTATTTGAAATCATGTTTTAAAGCTCATTAAGATTGTTGTGTTGTTAGTTATGTATTGGAAAACGTAGGCAATCACACGCTCATATTCGAAAAGGGGAACAAACAATCTTATGCTAAACGCAAAATAAATTTGTAAGTTGGTTAATTATTAATAGAATGCTTAATCATATTTGTAATTTTTTTCAAATTGGACAAGATGCACTAATATAACATTTTCACACTCATCAAAGTTTTTACGTAATAAAATGAAATTGAAAGTTAACAAATCTTTAAACAATTTTCAATTTTTTTATTTTATGTTATACAGAATTCATAAAACCTAAATTAGCAGACATTCATTTAAAAATGTAAGATATGAGTCATTTCTTTATATTATCTTATCACAATAATTGAAAATACTGAATTTTATAAGATTATATAACAATTTATCATTAATTATAGATTTTTAAAATAGTAGATATGTTATTAAAAAATATCATGACTCCTTAAATGCAATACCATGACTTCTTATAAAAGTTACCATGCATCCATACATAAAAATCAATCACACATTGAAAAGTAAATAATACCTTCTCTATATTATGCTAATACCACAAATGAAGTCACTTACATGCTCTTATTATAAGTTTATTCCTACCAAATTTCAATTACAAATTAGGAACACACTATTCAAATTCAAAATGGTAATTAGTTCCCTTGTATTAATAAATTGTTGATTTCACCAAGCTAAAGGTCCATCTTAATTGAATATTTGGATTTTTAAATTTTGGGATGTATATTTGATGTAGATTCATTAGAATAATGTGAATGAGTACTAAAAATATTATACCTCAATTAACCTAAAACGTTGGCTTTATACATTTAGTACCATACCAATACAAAAAAAAGTCATCACTTACAGCAAATAAGTCACACCTTCACTTTAGTATGAGAATACATGAATAAATACGAAGAATATCATCCCTCAATATAGCCAATACTTACAATCTATAAATAAAACCATGCATATATACAAGAAATATCGTCACTTGTAATAAATAAGTAACATCTTCACTTTAATATGAGAATACCATGACTGAGGACAAAGAATAACATGCCTCAATACAATCAATACTTGCAATCTATTTATTCAATACCATGCCTATATACAAAAAAATTGTTATCGCTCATAAACAAGTACAAAGAATACCATTTCTCAATAAAGCCAATAAATGGACTTTGTACATTCAATTTAAGACAATATAGAAAAAAATATCATTACTCATAACAAATAAGTCTTACCTTCACCTTAATATAAGAATACCTTAAATTAGTACAAAAAATATCATGCCTCAGAACAACTAATACAAGGACTTTGTATACTTAATAATATATCTTTGTACAAAAATACGATCACTTATAACAAATAAATCAAACCTTCACTTTAATATGAGAATATTATGAATGACTACAAACAATACCATGTTTCAATACAACCAATACCAAGACTCCATACTTTTTTACTACACTATTTTACAAAAATTATCATCACTAGTTAAAAATAAGAAACACCTATACTTTAACATGGGAATATTGTGATTGAGTACAAAAAATACCATGCTTCAATACAAACTATATTAGAACTCCATTCATATAATAACATGCTTTATAGATTCTATATTAGTTATGAATATCTTACAATTATAAATATTAAATATTATTTATCCATTTTCTCAAAATAAGAGAAATGTGATGTTTGAAGCAAAGTCAAACATGATTAATCTCTTATAATTTAGTTATTTTCAAAAACTTTAATAAATTACGGGTAGTACATTACGAATGCAAATAGTTCGAGCTTTCCTTAAGAGAGTAGTTTTTTAATGACAAGGAGTAGTACATAAATGGTAATCAAATGTCTTCAATTAAATTTTTTTTTGTTTTATAAAATATTAAGTCATTACAACAAAGTGAGGTATAAATGTAATTAGAGAACAAAATATCTTCATCCCTATACCCTAAATGATTAATCACTAAACTGTTAAGTCCATAAATTCCATCTTTGTAAGCCTCAATTCATTATCCCCATTTGATACTGCACTATTCTTATCATATGATAGTGATGATAACTTTAACCTTTTATCTCTTCACTTTTACATTATCATTAGTTAAGGTACATCTTTCATTCTTTTTAAATGATCCCATGATATACATATTCTTCATCCTTAAGTCAACATCATGACCTAAAATCTTATATTGATGCCCAAACATTTCATAAAATAAAAAATTTATGATTAGAAATACAAAAATATATTATATTACAAATTTGTTCAACATATATCTACTTATGACTTTAGTAGTTCATTTTCTTTACAAATTCTCTTATTAATGTCTCTTAGTACTGAAATTTTAGTTATATAACAAATTTTGAAAAACAACATAATCTTATATATTTGTCCAAAATCACATGCTTTTATCGATGAGGTGGTAAAATTTGAAACATGAATACCACATCATAGTATTGTACTTAATATACTATCGTATAATATGTATTCGCCAAAATTGATCATATATATATTTTTACCTATTATATCCATCAATGAACTCATAGTTTCTTTCTTTTCTTTCTCATATTGTGTAAATAATATTGAAACCTTGTCGATGACTTTAAATAGAACTTAATCCATATATATTTGGCTAACATGTAAGACCTTCATTGTATAAACTATTACGAAAACAAAATTTAAAGTATGAAATTAAAGCAACTAGACCAACATAATTTGGAGATGATGTCATATTGTGAGATATGGAATTATTTGAGTAACAAAAACCCTATCATCTTCATGTGTTCCTAAACAATAAACATTTTATGTTATTTTGTGGAGATCAATAAAGCTAATAGGACATATAGGAAAATGTAGAGTTATAAAACTCCTATTCCTAAACATGGTTAAATATTGATGAACATAAACTTCCTTTTTTCCATGTCCTCCCTTTGTTGTATGTCCAAAAAACACATACAAGCTCAAGTTTTACAATTTTATTTTTAAATAAAATAAAATAATCATAGTTTAAAAAATTGCTCTATTTCATTATATTCCATTTATAATCTTTTTAATATTTTGAACATGCATGAACATTTGAGCAAATTGAATTAAAACAAGTTTTATAGGCCCCCATTAATTCCTTTAATTTTAGCTATTAGAACATTACGAGGACTTTTCCCTAGTATGAAGCATAGTATCATTTGAGATTTTTTTTCATATGATGCTTGTATTTCTCTCCTACAACCCCATTTTTGTAATTGAAGTGTTTGTTTATCATATGATAGTGAAGTCTCAGTACAATCATTTACTTACAGAGGTGTGCAAAGATTTCCTCATGCTGAGCAAAGATTTAGCTAATAATGAACAACTAATTATAAAAAGATGTAGCTAATATAATAAGAAGTGAAACATTATAGTAAGAAAAGGTTTGATTCAACAAATGATATCAAGAATTATATTATTTCGGCATAAGAATTATGTCATTCACATCTATTTTATACAATTCATATCCACATTAGTTGTCCATTCTCAAGATAGGTATTTTTCATAAATTAGACAAAATTCATTAATAAAAAAATATAGTTAAGTTAATATGGACAAAATAAAATAAAATTAAAAGATTACAATTCTTTAAGCAACTACTAATTAAATAAAACAAAAAAAGTCACAAATCTTTAATGACATCTTAGGGTGTTCTTTATTGTAAAAGCTTATACAATAATTTATCAATTTAAATGTAAGATAAGATTCATCCTTTAATCATAATCTTGTATTAATTATGAGTTCATAATCATGTTATAACTCATTAATAATCTATAATTTCAAAGAACAATATGAAGTAAATCACACATTAGTAAAGACTTTACGTTCAAGAAACTAGATACACAAGAAAGGGGCGGGGGGGTTGAATGGTGTATCCTCCTTTTTGAATATAAAATCTCGAAAAGAACTTCTCTTTCTTATTAGAAGAATATC